>CAUYRH010090984.1:0-17330 GCA_963574655.1 Perodicticus potto
TTGTTGTTTGGCGGGCCCGCGCTGGATTCAAACCTGCCAGCTCAGGTGTATGTGGCTGGCGCCTTAGCCCATTGAGCCACAAGCGCTAAGCCCTTCTTTTCTTTTTTTAAAGACAGAGTCTCACTCTGTGCCCTGGGTAAAGTGCTGTGGCTTCATAGCTCACAGCAACCTCAAACCTCAAACTTTTGTGCTCAAGTGATCCTCTTGCCTCAGCCTCCCAAGTAGGTGGGACTACAGGCATATACCACCATGTCCAGCTAGGTTTTTTTCTCTTTTTAATACAGACAGGTCTCACTCTTGCTCAGGCTGGTTTTGAACTCTTGAGCTGCTCAAGCAATCCACCTGCCTTAGTTTGCCAGAGTGCTAGGATTATAGGTGTGAGCCACAGTGTCTGGCCTTATGAGTTCTTTTCTGACTAGAGATATGTACACATGGTTCAAAATACTAAAAGTACAAGAGGTATGAAATGAAAAGTAAGTGCCCTTCCTATGCCTGCCCCCAACACCCAACCCTCCCCTGGTAGCCACTGCTGAATTTCAAAGTGCTTTGAATTGGATTTGCCCAACAGCGGAGGTGCCCCTCTCCTAGCCCTTTCTGTCATTGCCATCCCACCCCTGGCTGGCATGGAAGGTCCTGGGTGCTGGACTCCCATGCCCCACTCACCAGCCTTCACTGCACACACAGTGCCCGCACATGAAGTCTCCCTGGAAGTTGCAGCGAGCTGACTGCACCTCTTTTTGCTGGAACGAAATGGTGGCAGAGTGTATGCAGGGAAGGGGACTAGGGCCACAAGACATTTCTTCTGCCCTGTGTGCCTCAGGTCACCCGACAAGGGAGATGAGGCCACAGGAGTGGTGCTTTGTTACTCAGGGACCCAGGGGTGCTAGGCTCAGCCCCTCCCTAGTAGGGTCACATCATACCAGTTCACAGGCGCACATGTCACAGATGATGCCCACGTCCATCCTGAGGCCATCAGAGAAGGACGGTTTCAGATGGATGTTGCCCTTCTGGTCCTCCACTGGCAGCTGGCACACGTGTGTCCCATCTATGTCCTCAATGGCCCGAAGATGCACTTGGTATGTGCCCTGCAAGTCAAGCCAAAGCAGTGACCAGGGAGCCGCTTGTGCCTAAAGGTCCTTGGCCCTCAAGGCAACCCTCTGAGCTTCGGCCTTTTATTTTCAATGAGGATATGAACAAACTAAGGAAGGTGCCAGGCTCATCCCAGTGAATGTGAACCCAAAGGATGTGAACTCAGGCCTGCCGACTCTGGGGGACACACTCTTTTTTAAAACATTTTTTTTTTTTTTTTTTTTTTGAGACAGAGCCTCAAGCAATTGCCCCGGGTAGAGTGCTGTGGCATCACAGCTCACAGCAACCTCCAACTCCTGAGCTCAAGCAAGTTTCCTGCCTCTGCCTCCCAAGTAGCTGGGACTACAGGCGCCTGCCACAACGCCAGGCTATTTTTTGGTTGCAGCCGTCATTGTTGTTTGGCGGGCCCGGGCTGGATTCGAACCACCAGTTCAGCTGTATGTGGCTGGTGCCTTAGCGGCTTGAGCCACAGGCGCCAAGCCTAAAACAAATTTTTCTGGGGCAGTCTCACTCTGTTGCTAGAGTGTCATGGTGTCAGCCTAGCTCACAGCAATCTCAGACTCCTGGGTTCAACTGATCTTCCTACTGGGATTACAGGCGTGAGCCACCATGCTTGTCCGGGGGCCACACTCATTACCACTCAGAAGATTCTGTCCTCTCCCCCTGCGTGCAGCCCCTGCAGAGGCATACCACTTCCCCCCGCCGAATGTGAAAGGACCCTGTCTTCGTCTTTTGGAACATCTTGGAGGTGACCTCTGTCCGCAGGCCTCGGGGGCTCTCCAGGGCCCGGATGTCCAGGTTGGAGCGAATGCGCTGAAGGAGGACAGGGATCAGTTGTGGGGTGGGAGCCCAGGCTGCTGCTCTGGCCTGGCCTAGCTGTCCCCCTCTCTTCCTCCATGGAGGGCCAGGTGGTGTGGGCAGGGCCTGCAGGAGCCAGGGCCAGGCCCAAGGGGCTCCTCAGGGACCCCAGGGATAGCCAGAGACCCCTTTCGCTGTCCTCTCCCGCACCCATTTCTCAGCTATGCCCTGAGACACCAGCTGTCCACTCCAGCCCCTCCAGTCCTGCCCCAGGAGGGCTCAGCTCCAGGAGCTGCACTGTGCTCACATTGAAGGCCTCCTCCAGCAGCTCCACGATGTTGGACGAATCCTCCTGCAGCACTCCCAGGGAGGATACAGGGAAATACGTGTGGAGCTTCTGTGGGGCAGAATGCCAGGCCTCAGGCTAAGCATCTCATTGAGTCTGGACAACAGTTCTGGGATTATCCCCACTTTGCAGATAGGGAAACTGAGGCCTGGAGTCTGCTGCCGTGTAGCAGAGCATGCCCTCTTAGCCCCTACCTGCTTGGAGTTGTGGTGGGGTTGGGCACCTGACCCCTCCTTCCCACCAGGGCCCACTCTGGGAGGGGGGCCCAAAAACTTAGAGAAGGGACAGAGAGAGAGAGAGAAGGAAGTGGTATCCGGAAATTCCATGGCCACCCTGCCCTGACCCCATCTAGCCTGTGAGGCCCCGGACCCCACCTCATAGTAGCTATAGGAGTAGTTGGTGACGGCAAAGATGGGGATGATGTTGTGCTTGGCCAGCAGCCGCACCAAGGTGGGTACTGACGGGTAGTCCTGTGTCTTGTACTGGGTATAGGTGCCTGTGGCGTCCAGGTGGCACCTCTCGTCATTGCGGCTCATGATGCCAGCCAGCACGTTGGCACCGTCAGCCTCGTAGTGGAAGGCCGACTCGGTGGAGAAGACCAGCAGGTGGGTGCTGTCGGGGCGCCAGCCAATGGCCCTCTGGGGGAGGCAGGGGAGGGACATGCCCACTGAGACTCTGCCCGCTGAGGACGCACATTAGTAGCATTGTGTAGGGCAGTGACGGCGGGTGCCGACACAGGGCTGAGCTTATTATTATTTTTTTTTTTTGTAGAGACAGAGTCTCACTTTATCGCCCTCGGTAGAGTGCAGAGGAGTGGAGTCACAGCTCACAGCAACCTCCAACTCCTGGGCTTAGGCGATTCTCCTGCCTCAGCCTCCCGAGTAGCTGGGACTACAGGCGCCCGCCACAACGCCCGGATATTTTTTGATGCAGTTTGGCCGGGGCCAGGTTTGAACCCACCACCCTCGGTATATGGGGCCGGCGCCCTACTCGCTGAACCGCCCGGGGCTGAGCTTATTAACAGCATGTGCCATCATGCAAGATGCGTGTGACAGCATGTGACAATGGTGAGAAACAGTAAGTGGCGTCTGTAGGCACTGTGGACCCTGCAGAGTTCCCGTCAGGTTCATCTGGCTGCCCCTCCCCCTGAGCTTTCACCCACTCTGCAAGGATATTTTAACCGCATGGGAGAAGGTACAGAGCACAACATTACATGAGAAATGACAGTTAAAATAGGTACAACAGTGTAAGAAATTTTTTTTTTTTTGGTAGAGACAGTCTCACTTTATCGCCCTCGGTAGAATGCCGTGGCGTCACACAGCTCACAGCAACCTCCAACTCCTGGGCTTAGGCGATTCTCTTGCCTCCCGAGTAGTTGGGACTACAGGCGCCCGCCACAACGCCCGGCTACTTTTCTGTTTTGTAGTTCGCGGAGGCTGGGCTTGAACCCGCCACCTTCGGTATACGGGGCTGGCGCCCTATTCGATGAGCCACAGGCGCCACCCGGTGTAGAAAATTTGATAGAAAAATATATGGGTGATTTTGTTGTTTGGCGGGCCCAGGCTGGATTTTTTTTTTTTGAGACAGAGCCTCAAGCTGTCACCCTGGATAGAGTGCTGTAGCATCACAGCTGGCAGCAACCTCCAATTCCTGGGCTCAAGCAAGTCCCCTCCCTCCACCTCCCAAGTAGCTAGGATTACAGGCGCCTGCCACAACGCCCGGCTATTTTTTGGTTGCAGCTGTCATTGTTGTTTGGCAGGTCCAGGCTGGATTCGAACCCACCAGCTCAGGTGTTGTGGCTGGCGCCTTAGCGGCTTGAGCCACAGGGGCCGAGCCAATATAGGGGTGATTTTGAAAAGTAAATATTATGAGAGAAAATGCTTACGATAGTGTTAACTGAAAAAAAGTGAAATTTCAACATTATGTGTAAGTACACTGATTCTAATGATCTCAAATAAGGAAAAGGGAATAAAATATGCTGGTTGGATATCAAGTGGCTGGCTATTTGATGGTGGTGAAAATATGGGCAATTTCTGTTTTTTGTTTTCTAAATAGTCTAAAATGTGGGTATGTGATTTTCAAAGTGGAAAAATGGATGTACATAGAAAAAGTGGTCTCTTCAGTTACCCAGCACAGCTGGAGACTGGCCTCTGGGCACTGAAGATTCCAGAATCCCACGCTCCACGTCTACACTGCTGGCAAGTACAAAACCAGGCTGTGGCTGCTCAGGCCGGGGGACCCTGGCTCCCAACACATCTAAACCCAGATATAACCAAGGGCCATTTAGAAAGGCTAAGCTTGTCTTAGGGAAAGAGGGCTGTGGGCTTCTGGAGATCCTCTCCAGGGCCTCTGAGTCCATTGCAGGCTGCTCATGCCCCTTCTGAGAAGCACCAGCCCCTGACGCTCACCGTGCACACAGCCGTCTGCAGGATGGCATCAAAGCCACCTTCGGGAGCATCCAGGTTGCCCGAGATGCGCTCTCCCTGAAGCTTGTTCCGGAACTCCTCCACATCCTCCGTCAGGCTGATGACATTTTTGAAGGAGAAGGGGGGGTCACTGTTGGGCCAGGGCTCCTTCAGCCTGAGAGAGGTGGGAGGGGAGAGAGCGCCTCAGTGGGAAGAGCGCCTCAGTGGGAAGAACCCCAGAGCCCAGGGCCTCCAACTCATTTCAACCAGATGGAGAATTTTAAGTGTGTGGGTAAGAGGGAGGTGGCCCATCCAGGACCTCTGCCCACCTGGGGCCCACTCAGTCACTCACTTCTCAGGCCTCATGTCTGTCTGAGGGACGGCGACTTTGTCCACAAACTTGCCAAATCCAATTGTGTAGTCACTGGTGAGCTGGCTTAGGACCCGGGCTGGTGTCAACAGGAAAACAAGGGGACAGCTGAGCCCCAACACTCCCACATAGAGAGGGAACCAGACTGGCTCAGAAGTGGAGAAGGAAAAGAGCCATCTGTTGTTAACACTTTGCATGTTAGACATCAGGTCATGAGCACAGTAGCTCCTGCCCCTCTTTACAGATGAGGGAAATGGGACTTGGAGCTATGGATACAGCAAGTGAGAAGCAGCTGGAGAACTGAGCCCAGCTGTCTGCAGGGCTGAGACTTCACCACAGCCTCATGGCAGGGTGTGGTGTCTTCCCTTCTTGTCAGGGCCAGATGGCCCTGCTGGCCACCAGGCCTGGGCCTTCTCTGAAGTGGCAAGATCTGGCCGGGACCGTTCAAGAATCGGGGTGGGAGGATGTTTTGAGGGACCTAGACATCCTGTTTTTCCCTGTGGCTGTCTGCTGTGGGTGCCGCTGTCCTGGGTCTTGGGGATAGGCCACCCTTTCCACCCTTGTTCTGCTGTCCTCTATACCAGCCCAGCCCTACCCAGGTTCTGCCCCATCTGCTTGAGGTTGTCCAGATCATCAGACATGGAGTTGGAGAAGTCCATGAGGATGTACAGGTCCACGGGGCTCTCCAGGGGCTCGAACACCTCAAGCTCAAAGAGTTGCTCCTCACCCGGCCGCAGGCGGACCCGCAGGCTCTGGGGGGACACCTGGCTGCGCCGCAGGGTGGTGTCAATCTGGGTCTCCTGTATCCAGGGGAGGGGGACAGCTGGCTGGGGAGTCACTCCAGAGACCCACGAAGAGCCTTTCAGCCCAGCGAAGGGGCACCGTGGACCTCCATGCACAGCTAGCTTGAGCATGGGGAACCCCTCCCTTGGCCCCTAATGCAGGCACCTCCAAGATCTGGAAGCTGCTTTCCATGACCACTACGCTCCCCTGCCGGCAGCCCGCGGCCAGCAGCTCTGCCTGGGTGTTGCAACGCCTCTCCTTGAACATCTGGCCAGAAAGAGAGGGGGTCAGTGGGGGCAGCACCCATCCCCCCGTCATTCCAACCTCGGACTTGTTTCCACCTGATAGTCCTGACCCTTGCTTTTTCTCCCACACCCACTTGGCCCAGGGCTGGGCTGTGGGGTGTGGCAAGCGTGGACTTGGCCCAAGCCCAAGGCAGGGCATGGGCCCAGACTGGAGAAGGCAGGAAGAAGGTGCAGCCTCACCTCATCGGTGCAGTAGGCGCAGTCCTTGTCCACGCGGAGGCACTCAGTGCAGCTCTTCACCTGAGCCTTCTTGCAGAGGTTTGCTGGGGGCAGAGGTGGGCACACGCATGGGGACGGGCGCGGCAGGCCCTTTCCCTTGGGCACCCTCACTTGAGGGCAGTGGGGATTTGCTCACCGTTTTATGGAGGAGGAAACATGCCCGACAGTGCTCGGTGGTAGCACAGCTAGAAACAACCAGAGCCTGGCCTCAAACCTAGAACTTTCCCCTCAACTTGGGACAGAAGGACGGGGGGAGCTGAGATGGAGGCCTGGCCCGTCCACTGGCTGGAATGCCCTCCCACCCACAGATCCTGCAACTTTCCTCAGTCTCTCCAGCTATCTGCCACAAGCTGTTCCACAGTGCATGAAAGCTGCTGCCATGACCTGGTGTCCCTCTGAGCCTCCTTCAGGAGAAAGGAAACTGTCTTGTCTCATTTGTCACTATGTCCTGAGTACCTAGCATACACACTGAACTCAGTAGGTCCTCAGAAAATGAATAAGGTTAAAACTCCAGAGTTTCCCCCAAAGGTAATTGGTCTCCACTTGGTACTGCTGAGTCACACACACCACAGTGGGTGGTCCCTGGTCTGCTGGTCAGTGTTTAACAGTGGCTTGGTGAGGGAGCGTGAGCCTTGACTTGTAGTGTCTGCCAATTTCTTTCTTTCTTTTTTTTTTTGAGACAGTCTCACTTTGTAGCTCTTGATAAAGTGCCGTGGCCTCATATAGCTCGCAGCAACTTCAGACTCTTGGGCTCAAGTGATTCTCTTGCCTCCCAAGTAGCTGGGACTACAGGTACCCACTATAATCCTGGCTATTTTTAGAGATGGGGTCTTACTCTTGCTCAGGCTGGTCTCAAACTACTGAGCTCAGGTGATCCTCCCACATCGGCCTCCCAGAGTGCTAGGATTACAGGTGTGAGCCACTGTGCCCGGCCTGCGACTGCCAATTTGTGGCGTAAATATTCCTGCCATGGTCTATTTCAAGCTACCAGCATGACTTCAACTGAGGCAAAATTTAACTGATAGGAGCTGGCTCCAGCCATTTGCCAACTGGTGATATTCAGAGAGCAGGTGACACGTCAGTGGTCTTTTTCCTCCAAGTTGCTGTAAAACTTTTGACTCCACTTTTGAGGCCTCTGAACATCTTCTGGGCTGCTCAATTCACTGAGTGCGTGTCCCTAACTACCCTCCAGACACAGCCACCTATCTTACCCTCAGACCACACAGCCAGGAGTGTGGAGCCTCGAGTTCTCCAGCACTGGAGGGGTGCAGTGGTCAGGGGCTGAATGGCTCATTGAGTCTGATTAAGACCTCTGTGAGAGGCCCTGTGGAGGCATAAAGATTTCAAAGGAGTGTCTCCACCAAGAGAAGTGCTGAGGCAGTGCAGACTTACCCATGGCCCCGGGGAGGCTGGTGCTCAGTAGGGCTGCCAGCAGCAGCCTGGTCCATAGGCTGGGATGTGGCCCTGCCATCCTCTTCCTCCTGCAGAACAGCAACAATTGACACATGATGCCACTACAGCCCTGATTGGAGCCATCAGCTCATTGGATCCCCATCAGAGCTCCACAAGAGTGGCAAGGCCATTCCCATTACACAGGTGTGGAAACTGAGGCTCTGAGAGCTCTAGTGAATTTACTGAGGGTACTAGGCTGTGAGAGGCAGGGCCCAGGCCCCTGCCCCCTGTCATTTCCACTGCCCCCTTCTTTGCCATCCCTGCTATATGGCTATATGGACAGTAGGCTTGTGCCCTGCACAGGGAGGCCCCTTCTTGCTTTCAAGCGCTTTGACTTTCAAGCTTGTCCCCGTGCTAGGCCTTTTCTCTGGGGCAGGGCAGGGCAAGGCTTATTCTGCCTTTGCCTTTCAGCCCCCAGTGAGCCAGGGTTAGGCTTGGTAGGGACAGGGTTCCCCAATAAGGGAGTGACCCTAGAGGGGCCCTGGTTCCATCTACTGCCACCTCTGTCCTGGACCACTTGCCCTTTGGCGAGAGTGGCACAGTCAGGAGGAGAGGGTCCCCTCCCAGTATCTGGCTGGGGGTGGGGCACAGTGGCTGGCTGCCTGTAGCATCCTGTCCTGGGATGGATTCTGCAATGGCTGTCTGGCCCATCAGGATTGGATCAGAATCCCCTATCCTATCCTCCACCCCTGCCTGCCCCAGAGTTGAACACTTCACCCTTTCCCAAGGTAGCCCAGACCGAGACGAAAGCACCTCCTGGCCACTCATACATACACTGTGGTGCCACCCCAGGGGCCCCCCAGTTCACTATTAAACCTTTACCATGAAACTCCACAGCAATGTCCAGAGCAGGTCTGGGCATCACTTAGGCCTTTTAAGAGATGGGCAGCCTAAAGCTTTGGGAAGAAAAGAGGCTGATGGCAGAGCCATCTAGGCCTGCAGAGCTGAGGGCAAAGGTGAGGGGCCATATCTCTTTCTTCAGGGCCACATCTCCTAGTGGCCTATGGCCTGGCCATGCCCACTGGCCCTCAGCCTAGCTTATGGGTGAGGGGCAGACCCAGAGTATGGTGCTAAGATCACTGTGGGGCTGGAGAGGCCCTTCCTAGGTGGAGGCCTCCCTCCCTCCAAGGAACATGGCTAGAGTTGACCATAGCAGCACCACCCCATCCCCAGGCAGGCTGGGGTCAGGGGCGGGGAGGAGGAGCCACCCAACCATTGGCAGCAGCCAAGAAAGAGCCTGGAGGCAGCCCTGTGCCAGCCGGGAAGGCGTGGGGGGTGGGATCCTAGGGGGAAATGACTTTCCTGCAGCCTAGAGGTGTGGGCACCACACCCACAGGCTACACAATACAGGCTGCAGACTCAGGCCTCCCCAGGGCACCATTACACAGGCAGGTGTGGGCACTGCAGGGCCAAGCCCATTGCTTCCTCCCCCTCCCTATGCTCACAGCCTGGCACGCTACGCTGACATCCCCATGGCTATGATAGCAACAGGGGCCCAGCAATTTGTGGACTTAACTGCTATGTGATCCACACAGGAGGCCAGTAGGGAGATGCCTGCATTATGCCCATTTCCCAGATGACATGGGGCACAGAAGGCCACAGGGCTTCCCCATCCACAGTCGGTGTTGGGAAAGCCTGGGCCAGACTGGCAGCGCAGACCTGCATTTAACCTCCACAGCATGCTCAGAGGGTTGTGGCAGTTAGAGGGTTGGATAAGCAGTCAGAGGTGTTTTGTTTTGCTTGACTCAACATGTAAGAAGGTTTTTTTTTTTTTGGTAGAAACAGAGTCTCACTTTGTCACCCTCAGTAGAGTGCCATAGCATCACAGCTCACAGCAACCTCCAGCTCTTAGGCTTAGGCAATTCTCTTGCCTCAGACTCCCAAGTAGCTGGGACTATAGGCGCCCACTATAATACCCGGCTATTTCTGTTGTTGAGTTGTCATTGTTGTTTAGCAGGCCCAGGCTGGGTTCGAACCCGTCAGCCCCGGTGTATGTGGCCGGTGCCCTAACCACTGAGCTATGGGTGCCGAGCTGGTCAGGTTTTTTATTTTTTATTTTATTTATTTATTTATTTATTTTTTTGAGACAGAGCCTCAAGCTGTCACCCTGGACAGAGTGCCGTGGCATCACAGCTCACACAACCTCCAATTCCTGGGCTCAACTGAGTCTCCTGCCTCTGCCTCCCAAGTAGCTGGGACTACAGGCGCCCGCCACAAAGCCTGGCCATTGTTTTGGTTGCAGCCATCATCGTTGTTTGGCGAGCCCAGGCTGGATTCGAAACCGCCAGCTCAGGTGTATGTGCCTGGCGCCTTAGCCCGTTGAGCCACAGGTGCTGAGCCAGGTTTTTTATTTTTTTGAGACAGGGTCTCACTCTGTTGTCGGGCTACAGGGCACTGGTGTCATCATAGGTCACTGCAACTTTAAACTCCTGGGCTCAAGGGATCCTCTTGCCTCAGCCTCCTGGGTAGCTGGGACTAAAGGCATCACCACGCCCAGCTAAGTATTTTTCATTTTTTTGTAGATACATGGTATTGCTATTACCTAGGCTTATAGTTTTAAAAGTAGTTGCCAATGTTAGAAATGACAAGATTTCACATAAAGTGAGGATTGTGGGATTATCAGATGTGTCCTGGACTGAGCACTCAGAATACCCACTCTCCAGGGCACCCATGCTCCAGGCTGCCCCAGGCCCTACCAGGCTGCTCCAACTTTTATGTACCAGGCTGGTCCCTGGAGTATGTGCCTGCTGCCTTGAATGCTGTCATAGTGTGGCACATGCAGCTACATGCATGGACATACACTGCGACCCTACCCACACACAGGCCCAGACCTAACTCCCCAGCCCCACAGGGCCCCTCTGTGCTCCTGCCCTTCCCAGCTCTCGGCCTCCTGCTCTCCCATGTCCCTGCCCTGCAGGGCCCAGGCCCCACTCTCAGGGCCAGGTGCCGTGAGAGGCCTGGGAAGCCCCAGCTCCTGGGCTGATCCGTTACCTACAATAAGGGCCAAAGAGACAGACACCCCTTCTCTGCTGTCCGTTCCTTCTGTTGTCCTCTTTCCCTCGGTCCCCAGAGTGGAGACTCTAAGCCTTTACTTCTGAAGTATAGTGTTGGGGACAGTGACAACCATGACATGATACCAGTGCCCAGGGTGTGGCAAGGTCATGGGGGGGAGGAGAAGGAGCCCTGTTCCTGTCCTTGGAAGCCATCCTGAGCCCCAGAACCTCGGTCAGAGCCAACAGCCACCCCAGGGCCCAAGCAGATGGGGAAAGGGACAGGCCGTGCAGGGGGAGTGGTGGGCACAGCCGCAGGGCTGGTGGGTGAGGTCAGGAGAGCTTCCTGGAGGAAGGTGACTGGGCTGACTTGGGAGGAGAGCGGGTGCGCACTTGGCCAAGAGAACAGAAGTAGGGACTTCCCGGAGCCCAGGTGGGATGCGGCCCCACACAGGGCAGGCTCTGCCCAGCAGAACAGGGAGGACTTTTGACTCTGGGGAGGCCGCTCCTCCACTTTCTTTGCAAACCCTAGAGGGCCCAGCCCAACAGGCCTGCCAGCCTCTGCCCACTTCTGCGCACCCAGCCAGCACCCACCTCCAGCCCAGCGGTCAGACGGCCATGATCACGGGCCCCTCTGCTCCCAGCTGTCCCTGGGCACGCTGGGCGGGCTGGGCACCTGACCCGGGCAGCACGGGCAGCGACAACCAGGGCTTGCCAGCCTTCGGGCAGGGGAGGGAGAAACAAAAGCCACCGGCCCTGGCCAGCCAGCTCCCCTGCGCGGCTGCCCGGGCGGAGTGGGCACCGATCTCTCTGGGGCGCCCCGCGGCGTCCGCCCCGCGCCTGCGCCCCCATCCTGCCCCAGCCGGCGCGGGACCTACCTCTGCGCGGATTGGCGCCCCCGCGCCTGGGCTTGCGGCTCGCGGGCGGGCTGCGGACGCGCGGGGCAGCAGGGACGGTCCGAGGGCGGGAGGCAGGGAGGCGGCACGGCAGCGCTTTATGGGCGGGCGGGCAGGTAGGAAGGAGGCGCTGGTGAGTCAGGCGGCCGCATTCCTGCGCGCCGCGCGCACCTGTCGGGGCAGGAGCCCGGGCGCCACCGCCACCGCCACCGCCGGGCCCGCCCCCCGGAAAGGGCTGCGGCTCCCGCGGCGCCGGCCCCGAGCCCCGACCCGACCCTCCAAGGCGGGGGCCGGGGGAGGAGCCGCCCCCACTCCCTCCAGGCCGGCCCGAGGCCCGCGGCCCCCCAAGCCCTCCCTTCCCTAGAACCTGGGCGGAGAGCCACGGCCTGGACTGTGCGGACGCCGGCCCGACGGCCAGCAGCTCTGCGCGCTCCCCTCCCTCCTCCCTGAGCCGTCTTGAGGGATGGACCCGGGGCGCCCCCAGCCCGGTCGGGAGGCCTGGCTCCCAGTCCCTGCTCCCAGTCCCTGCTCTGTTCTGCTGGTCACTGGGTCCTCTTAGCCTTCCGCTCCCAGCCCGCACGTTGTGTTCAGAGGGAGATCCCAGCAAGCGTTGGGTCCTCTGTGCAAGCTACTTAAATCTCCTTAAAATGTGAGCAACCATACCCACTAAGAGGCCAGCCCCGACCCGGTCTGTGATTTGTCAGTTCCTGACAGGCCGACTTGCACGTCTGTCCCCTCTAGTCCTTTGCCAGTAGTCCCTCAAGTGCCATCGGTTACCTTGGGTGTTAAGTCTGAGCCTCTCAAGGAGTTTCCTGACCCCAAATGGCTCTATTTTTCTCTAGCATCACCTGCCAGCCTTGCTGACACCTTACAGCTGCCTTCACCCCAGGCTGGCCCCTCTGCTAAGAACGCCCCTCACCTACTCTGAGCCTGGTCTGTCACCCTTCCTGAGGGTCTTCCTGACACCCCCACACTCCAGATTAGGTTATGTGCCCCCATAGATTTTTCCTGGCATTTGCAACGTTGTTTTGAAATCAGCTGTGTAGGCTCAGTGCCTGTGGCTCAATGGGCTAATGCGCCAGCCACGTACACCTGAGCTGGCGGGTTCGAATCCAGCCTGGGCCCGCCAAACAACAATGACAGCTGCAACCAAAAAATGGCCGGGCGTTGTGGCGGGCGCCTGAAGTCCCAGCTACTTTGGAGGCAGAGGCAGGAGACTTGCTCGAGCCCAGGAATTGGAAGTTGCTTTGAGCTGTGATGTCATAGCACTCTATCCAGGGTGACAGCTTGAGGCTCTGTCTCAAAAAAAAAAAAGAAAGAAAGAAATAAGCTGTGTAGAGGTCCCCAGCTGTTCCTGGGCACGCTAAGTGGGCTGGGTACCTGCCCTGGCAGCATGGGCAAAGGAAACCAGGGCCGGCCAGCCCCTTGTATTGTGACCCGAAGAGCGGCTGATCTCTGGCAAATCTTCTTATCTCCAGCACCTAGCACATGCCTGGTGCACCTACTCTGGTGTGGTCGAACCAAATAGGATTGTCATGTGGCCTCACAGCCTCCATGTTCTCATCTGAAAGCTGATTTGTGCCCTGCGGGGGCTCAGAATGATTGTTGAAGTGCTCCTTGCAAGTGAGCCTCAGCCACCACTCAGAGGCTTTACATAGTCACCCAGAGCTATTCTGCATAGGCCTGATACTCACAGAGGCCTGCTCCTGGATTAGGGAACACCATGGAAGGTCCTCTGGTTTGGGCAAAGCACTCAGGTCTGGGTGTGCCAGCACAAATGTGCTGTGGACCTGAACCACCCTGGCAGGTGCCCACTATACCCTGGAAAATAGGAGAACGGGGTAGGCACTCAGGGGATAGCTTAAGCCAGTCTGCCCCAGGGAGCTATGTCTGCTAGTGGCATCCCTTAGAGGGCTGGGATGGGCCTTGTACACCTCATTGTGAGTGGGGATCTGACCCAGTTTCCTAGAGAAGAAGACCTGGGTCCAGAAGTGGCAATGCTCCAGACTCCACTGGGCTCAGCAGCCCCTTCCTCTCCTCATTGCAAACACTTCTGAAAATGCCTCGGGGCGCTGGAGTCCAGTAGCAGCTGAGCAGTGAGATGTCCACCCCAGGGAGGGCCTGCTAAGTAAGACAAGCCAGGTGATCTGATATAGGAATGTGGGTTTGTTGGAAAGAGGATCCCATGCAGCTTACACTGCATGTCCAAATAGGTTATTGACCCCCAGAGGGTTATGAATTGTTGCACTACATGTTTTTTTTTTTTTCATTGTGCTACATGTTAATTTTATAAAAATAAAATGACCCCCCTTGTCTCATTCTGCAGCCTTAGGGTCAGAGTGAGGCTGGCCCACCAGGCCTTCCCTCTCTAGGCTATGGATGGAGCCCAGGAACCTTGCACTGCTGTTCCCAACTCCCCTGCACCCATTCTGTGGCTTCCGGTGGCCATACTTATTTATTCATTAGTTCAATCACTTATGCATTTTACAAGCATTTAATGAGCTCCTATGCCAAATGCTAGGGAAACCAAAATGACTCAAACATACCACCTGCTTGCTTCACAGAGCTCACAGTTTAAACCATGGGTCTCCAAAGTGGGCTGCATATTCTTCAGGAATGTGCCAGCTAAGCCACTATTAATATGCATCACTTCTTGGTAGAGTAGTACATATCTTTATAAATAAACTAGTTAAATAATAAATAGGTTGGGCATGTGATCAAAAAAGTCCAGTGACCAGTCTGGAGAAGCAGCATTAAACTCCTCCAACTAGGGACAGAAGCCTCTTGCATGGAGAATCTCTGGGTCTGTTCTCTCCCCAGAGCCAGGGCATTGCCCAATAGACCCCTTTTTGAATTACAGCTTTTCCTAATTTTCTATTTTGAATATTTTCCAATACACAAAAAAGCTAAAAGAAGAGTATGAAAATTGTTTGTACTTTTACCACCTAGACTCAAGACTAATGTGTTGCCATATTTGCAACAAGAGAACAAGAGACAAGACTTTGGCTTAAGCCAAAGAGTTTGAGGTTACAGTGAGTTGTGACTGAGCCCACATTTGTATTTTTTTTTTTTTTTGAGACAGAGCCTCAAGCTGTCACCCTGGATAGAGTACCGTGGCATCACAGCTCACAGCAACCTCCAATTCCTGGGCTCAAGCGAGTCTCTTGCCTCCGCCTCCCAAGTAGCTGGGACCACAGGCACCCGCCACAACCCCCAGCCATTTTTTGGTTGCAGCCGTCATTGTTGTTTGGCGGGCCCAGGCTGGATTCGAACCTGCCAGCTCAGGTGTACATGGCTGGCGCCTTAGCCTGTTGAGCCACAGGCGCTGAGCCACACATTTGTATTTTTAATATTTGAATTTAAGTTGCAGATACCGCTGGTTGCAGTGGCTCACACCTGTAATCCCAGCACTGTGGGAGGCTGAGGAGGGAGAATTGCTTGAGCTCAGGAGTTCGAGACTTGCCTGAACGAGAGTGAGACCCTGATTCCTAAAAAAAGGAAAAACCCGGCCGGGCACCTCAGCGAGTGCCTGAAATCCCAGAGGCTTCTGGAGGCTGAGGCCGTGGGATGCCCCCAGCCCGAGTCTGAGGTTGCAGTGAGCTATGACGCTTTTGCACTCTGGCTCAGGGCATAGGGTGGTGGGACTCTGTCTCAAGAACAACAACAAAGGCTTGACACCTGTAGCTCAAGTGGCTAAGGTACCAGCCACATACACCAGAGCTAGCGGGTTTGAATCCAATCTGGGCCCACCAGACAATGACAACTGTATAATATAACTATAATCAAAAATAGCCGGGCGTTGTGGCAGGAGTCTGTGGTCTCAACTGCTTGGGAGGCTGAGGCAAGAGGATTGCTTAAGCCCAAGAGTTTGAGGTTGCTGTGAGCAGCATTGCCCCTAAAAATCCCTCGTAGAGGCTTGGTACCCATAGCTCAGTGGTTAGGGAGCCGGCCACATACACGGGGGCTGGTGGGTTCAAACGTGGCCTGGGCCTGCTAAACAATAATGACAACTGCAACAAAAAAATACCCAGGCATTATGGTGGGCGCCTATAGTCCTACCTACTTGGGAGACTGAGGCAAGAGAATCACTTCAGTCCAAGAGTTTGAAGTTGATGTGAGCTGTGATGCCACGGCTCTCTACCAAGGGTAACATATGAAGATTCTGTCTCAAAAAAAAAAAAAATTCCCCTTTTATAATTGAGTCCCACCCCCAAGAGGAGTGCCGTACACTATGACCCCTCACTTCTCCCCTCTACCTCATTCCCTACCCCACCCCTTGTATTAGCTCATTTACTGCCTTCATATTACAATTGAGTTCATTGGATTCTTGCTTCTCCATTCTTGTGATGCTTTACTAAGAACATGTTCTATTTCCATCCAGATTAATACAAAAGAGGTAAAGTCTCCATCTTTTTTATGGCTGAATAGTATTCCATGGTATACATATACCACAGCTTGTTAATCCATTCCTGGGTTGGTGGGCATTTAGGTTGTTTCCCACACCCCACTTTGTTGACTTGTCTGGTTTCTTCATTGAACTTGAGTTTTTGGTTCCCTGTAATCTATGGGTTAGGTCAAAAGTTCTGATTAGGTTTAGGTTAGACATTTTGGCAAGCATGGTCAGGTAGTGCTGTTTCCCAGATGTCTACTAGTGATGCTCAAATAATTTTTTTTTTGGAGACAGAGTCTCACTATGTCACCCTGGGTAGAGCGCTGTGGCGTCACAGCTCACAGCAACCTCAAACTCTTGGGCTTAAGTGATTCTCTTGCCTCAGCCTCCCAAGTAGCTAGGACTATAGGTGCCCACCACAATGCCCAGCTATTGTTTGGTTGTAGTTGTCATTGTTGTTTGGCAGGCCTGGGCTGGATATGAACTCACCATCTCTGGTGTATGTGGTTGGTGCCCTAGCCGCTGAGCTACAGGCACTGAGCCTCAAATCATTTTGTTGAGGAAGTCATTTACTATCTCTTCAATGAAAAAGTTCCATTTTTCACTTTGTGATTAAAAGGTAATCTAGAGGAAGGTGATGATGCTTTTATCAGCTTGTCCATTGCTCCATAAGCTTTTGCTAAATGGTTTTAGCATCCATTGGTGACTCTGGCGTGAATCAATTACAGACAGTCTCTTACAATTTGTTTGACTTATGATTTTCACTTTATGATGGGGGTTTATTGAGCTGTAACCTCATCTTAAGTTGAGGAGCATTTGGACTTATGATGGTTTAACTTATTTTTTGACATTCCTTTGGGTTGATTAGGGTTCATGTATTAAATGCATTTTCCCCTTAATAGTTTTGACTTACGATGAGTTTCTCAGGTTGTAACCCTAGTCAAGGAGAAAACAGCGGTTTTCTGTTTCTCCCTTTCTTTCTATATTTAATAGAAGATGTCTTTCTGGCTCGGCGCCTGTGGCTCAACGAGCTAAGGCGCCAGCCACGTACACCTGAGCTGGTGGTTCGAATCCAGCCCGGGCCTGCCAAACAACGATGGCTGCAACCAAAAAATGGCCGGGCGTTGTGGTGGGTGCCTGTGGTCCCAGCTACTTGGGAGGCGGAGGCAGGAGACTTGCTTGAGCCCAGGAATTGGAGGTTGCTGTGAGCTGTGATGCTACGGCACTCTATCCAGGGTGACAGCTTGAGGTTCTGGCTCAAAAAAAAAAAAAAGATGTCTTTCTGAT
>CAUYRH010090985.1:0-27701 GCA_963574655.1 Perodicticus potto
AATTGTGGTACATGTATACCATGGAATACTATGCAGCCTTAAAGAAAGATGGAGACTTTACCTCTTTCATGTTTACATGGATGGAGCTGGAACATATTCTTCTTAGCAAAGTATCTCAAGAATGGAAGAAAAACTATCCAATGTACTCACCCCTACTATGAAGCTAATTTATAGGTTTCATATGAAGGCTGTAACCCAACTATAGCACAAGAATATGGGGAAAGGGGCAAGGAAGGGGAGGGGGGAGGTTAGGGGGGAGGAAGGGTAATTGATGGGGCCACACCTATGGTGCATCTTAGAAGGGTACAGGTGAAACTTTCTAAATGCAGAATACAAATGTCTTCATACAATAACAAAGAAAATGCCATGAAGGCTATGTTAAACAGTTTGATGAAAATATTTCAGATTGTATGTGAAACCAGCACATTGTACCCCTTGATTGCAATAATGTGCCCAGCTAAGATTTAATAATAAAATAAAATAAAATAAAAATATTACCACGTTGGAATTCCTTCTGAAGACCATCTGAAGCTTTTGCATCAATTTTTTCTACGTATTGGGGACTGACATTTTTAAACTTGTATCTACAGTAACACAATTTAGCATTCTACTCCAATTCTTTAGAAACTTCATTTATATTGACCTCATCTTTTGGAATTTCCTGTGGGCTGCCTGAAAGAAAATAATTTCCAACCTAATCTTTGTCTGGTCTGCTCTCTATTTGACATTATGTCTTCGAAATCAAACCTCACTATTTAATCTAAAACAAAAACACTTTATTCCAGATATTAAATCAATAACATTAATAAACTGGCTTAGTAATCCATTATCATGCATGATAAGTCAGTGTGTAAACTTTGACTATAGAACCCAAAGCTTTGTGTATTCTTTCCAGACTATTCATAATTTAATAAGATATTCTAACAACAATATATACAAAAAATCACTATCGATCTACTTTGTGTTTTAGACCAAATTAGGGTTTTAACCTCTCATTTCCACAGTAAAAATTGCAAAATAACAAAACCGAGACTGAGCATAAAGGTGAAAAGTTTTACCTTCTTCTCTTTCCTTCCCATCATCTTACTGAGTTGGTGACTATGAATATATGCTGAGCCAAAAATAGCATTTGTGTCCTGCCAGGTCAGCCTCAGTCATTTCCAAGCCAAAGGGGAATTGACAGATACCCCCTTTACAAGTCGAGTGTTTGTAAATATCCAATGAAATGACTTCATTCAGTCAATTATATCTAGAGAAAGCTGGCAGAATAACATGGTAATTAAACTGAGGCCCTATGGAAACTATTAAACAGGAGAGCTGTTTTGCCCAGCAGTTCTAGTTAATGCTTTATGTGTTTTCATTTTTCTTAATGCTTGAAATACAGTGCACTTAAAACAAATCGCCTCTTCATTGGACAACATATTGAAATTATTCCAGTGAAGATAATATACGGTAAAGGAAGGAGAAACTCAATTTTCCAGTATCTTTTTAGAGGCAGTATGATTCCCTTGTTTTAAGCACAATGAATTCTGAATTCAATAAAATAATTAAAATAATTAACAAACAAAATGAAAATAAAAAACAGACATATTCAAACATAAATAGAAAATACATCCCCAAATTACAACAGTATTTGAAGTCGGACACTAAAGTTTACAAACTCAGCCTAGAAAAACTGCTACATACCTTATTGCTGACTATCACTATGGTCAACAGATGGCCAAGAGGAGTACTACAAAGGTGACCATGGTGATGATATTCAGCAGTGAGGTATGTAGCATTTTTGCTAGGATGAGTTTGTGAACTTAAACATCTGACTCCTACAACAACAGCTCTGATGGCCATTTGAGAAAAAGAGTTTCAAAATTGCTTTGAAGGGTGGACTAGGTACTGGCATCAGTGCACAGCTTCCCCAGGGGAGTACCTCAAAAAGGTGACTATAGTGATATTTAGCAATGAGGTATGTAGCACATTTTCTAATGAGAGTTCACAAACTTAATTATCCAATCTTGAATAGTCAAAGATATTCGTTTCATATTAAATATGCTGTCTGCAGCTTATTTTTTCCCAGTCCAGTGTCTCCCTTTGGCTCATATCGTTGACCATCAGAATACTTTGATTCATCCCTCTTCTCATTCATTCAACAATATTAAGCCATTCTCTCAGACACTGTTCCTTACTTTCAGTGCAAGGGTAAACAAAAATACTTTCCCACATAACTCTTTGCTACCTAATAGTTACACACGCAGAGACAGACAAAAGTTCCAATACAAAGACACAAATTAGAAACTGAAAGGTGATGCAAAGAGCTCTTCCCAATCTCCCAAAGGAAAATGCAAGCTGTTAAATTACTTGTACACTACATTTTTAAATGACTCTTACTTAAAAATAATCACATTTCCCAGTATCTAATGCAATGAATACAAAGGTTAAAAAAGGAGGAACTTTTAGGCCATCTCTAACAGTCAGAAGAATCGATTAAAAGAAGTTGGATAAAATGAAGAATTTAGGGAAAACTGAGCCAGAAAATTCCAAGGTAGAGTGAAATGACAAAAAAGTCCTCAGAAATATTTCTCATTTTTCTTTGTTAGAATACATGATACTTCACTTATTAAATATTCATCTAAATGAAAAAGCATATACTTTTGAAAACGTTAAGTGCCATGGGGGTGTGAGGTTAAGGACTTTCAGTCATTCACATTCTGCTAAGTGTTGTTATATAGGAATTTAGTGAAACACTTGCCACAGTTCTTAGTGAACTGAGAAATAAAAAGTAGAGCGGTCAGGTGGTTAAGATCATAGATTCTGAAGCCATACTGCTCCAATGGGAATTTTGGTTCAACTACTACCAAGCAGGACAAGCTTGAACAACAAACTTAATCTCTTGGTGCCTCAGGTTCCTCATCTACAGAATGGGAATAATAGTTGATACTTACACTGGGACTTGCATTTTCACTAAAATAGTGTAAGAAAATAAACAAACAAATAGAATGTAGGAAACAATGGTTTTCAAATGATGGCCAGTGATCCTTGAAAGATGAGATAACCATGAGGCGAGTCATCTGATGATTGCCCTAATTTACTGCCTTGAGAGACTCTCTGGGGCACTGCATGTGGTAGGGGCAGGGGAGGGGGACAGAAAATCAGACAAAGACTGGAGGACTCCCAGTTGAGGAGTCTTAGCAGAAGAGATGGAATTCAGACTGTGAGGAGAACAAAGGGGCTAGAATGTGCACAGCAAGGTATCAGAAGGCAAAGAGCTGCCTAGAAGAACCATGGAGACCAGCAGAAGGCCTCCCTTGAGTATTCACTGAGTGGTGACCAGCACCTACAAGTGAGGAAACTACATAAGGCCAAGAATATTTAACCCCTCTAAAACTCACATCAAAATTTAATTGCCCATGTACTGGTATTGGAAGGTGGAGCCTTTAAGATGTGTTTAGGCCATGAGGGCTCCAACACCATGGGTTGTGTAGGGGTGATCAATGCATTACAGGAGTAGGCTGTCCCTCTCTTGGTCCTTCCATTCTTCTACCACGTAAGGAATAGGGTTCTTTCCCCTTCAGAAAATGCAGGATTCAAGGTATCATCTTGGAAATGGAGACCCAACCTGCTGGCACCTTGATCTTAAGACTTTCTAGCCTCCAGAACTGTGAAAAATATATTTCTATGGTCTAAAAGTTACTTTTTATTTGATATGCTGTTACAGCACTACAAAACTAAGACATCAGGGAAAGAACTATGGAAAAACATAAGATAGTATGGAATACAGTATTCATAGAGCAGGATCAGCGCCTGTTCCCACCAGTCAAACTGAAAATTTATAATTCCCAGAGTATTTGGTAGAGTATTCTTGCCTTAGTAGTAGTAGGAAATATCTGGTTATGTCACAAATTCCAACAGCTAGACTCAAAGGGATAACCTATTTTCAAGTAACCTAATTGCATCTCAAAACAAAGTTCAAAAATATTTATAGGAAAACAAAAATAGCTAGCACACAGCAAGGAAAAATTGACAATGCATTGAATCATATAAAAGATTACCATACATGCAAAGAATTAGGAAAATATAAATAATGAGGGAAAACTTAATCAAATGAAATTTATCCAGAACTAAGACAAAATCAGCAGACAGATATTAATATTTTTCATTTCTGTATTCCATATGCTCAAAAAGTTAAGGAAAGGCATCAAAGATATAATACTCAAATTGAACATCTAGAGGTTACAACTACAAAACCTGTAATGAAAAATACACGTGGGATTAATAGACGATTAATTAGACATTGGAGAAGAAAATACTAAAAATATTAGTGAACTTGAAGATGTAGCAATGGGAGCTATACAAAAAGAAGCAAAGAGAGAAAAAAATACATCAAAAAATTCAAAGACCATTGGTGAGCTATAGGAAAACTTCAGGTGGCTAATATATACTTGTATAGAATTCCCAAAAGAGAAGGAGAAAAAAAGGAAGCATAAATAAAATATTTAAAGAAATAATGGCCAGATGGGTGGCACCTGTGACTCAAAGGAGTAGGGCACTGGACCCATATATCTGAGGTGGTGGGTTCAAACCTGACTTCGGCCAAAAAAAAAAAAGAATGGCCAGAAAATTTTCAAATTTTGTGAGTTTTAAAGTAATCAGATTATATAGCTTCAAAACAGTAGAAAATTTTAAAATTTTCAAAGTTTCAAATTTTGTGAAAGTGTGGGTTTTTAGTTTTTATCAAATTTTGATAAAACCCAAACATTCGAGTATCCCAAAGGATCCTAAGCACAAAAAATATAAAGAAAACTATACCATGGCATATCACATTCAAACTGATCAAAAATCGTGATAAAGTAACAATCTCAAAAGCAGACAGAGAAAAAGGCACATTATGTACAAAGGGACAAAGATGAGGGTGATAGCAGATTTCTCATCAGATACAATGCCAGCTAGAAGAAAGGAGCAGCATCTATACTGAGAGAAAAAATGTCAGAGTTGAATTTGACTATATCCAGTGAAATGTCTTTCTAAAATAAAGACAAAATAGACTTTTTCATGCATTTTCTTTCTTTTTTTTTTTTTTTATGTAGAGACAGAGTCTCACTTTATCACCCTTGGTGGAGTCCCGTGGCATCACACAGCTCATAGCAACCTCCAACTCCTGGGCTTAGGCGATTCTCTTGCCTCAGCCTCCCGAGTAGCTGGGATTACAGGCGCCTGCCACAACGCCTGGCTATTTTTCATGCATTTTAATATGCATGTACATAATAGCTGAAAAAATTCATCTCCACAAGACTGGCACAGTAAGAAAGTCTAAAAGATGAGTTATATTTGGCCATTAAATTGAGAAACTATAATTAGTGCTATAAAAGTGATAAAGAACACAGAATTAAGGGGGGGTACTATTTATATAGGGTGGTCATAGAAGCCTGTATGTGGACATTTAGGCCAAAACCTGAAGCAACGGGAAGACCCATCCAGACAAGAGAAAGATCATAGTCAAAGGAACAGAATTTGGGAAAGCTCTGAGAAGGCATCAGGATATGGGGAAAGGAAGATCTGATGTAGTCTAAAACTCTAAAGAATGCCAATTTGGCTGGAGCATAGAGTAAAGTGTGGAGTAAAGGGTAAGATAGGCTAATAATCACATAGGAGAGGTAGGTAGGGTCAGATGTTATAAGATCCTGTAGGAACCAGAATTTTACACAAAATATGCTGGAAAGCTGTTTTAGTTTTAATTGGGTGACAGACATGATTATGTTTATTTTCATTAGATTATTCAGTGGCTCTGATGAAGAATCAACTTAAGTTGTCACAGATGGTCTCCTTTTCATAAACACATAAAAATGCTGAATGATGCATAACGTGTTTTTATTTATACAATTACAAAAAAATTACAGAAAGCAAATCAAATGCACAAAGGGAGATTCCACCTAACATTAAGTCCTGGAGACTGGGATTCCTATGAGTATACTTGAAGACAAGATTGCTGAAATAAAGCTGAGAGCCTGGAAAAGATGGACAGTGTATTAACACAAGATTATGAAAGCCTCAGCCTAGAGCTCTGGAAAAGCAGGAAGGAAACTTGCTATCTTTGATTATATATCTATACATAGATACACATATAAAATAATCTGTCTGAATAGGCACCTGAAACCTGTGTTATATATGAGCGTGGGATCCAAATTTACACTCTAACCTGAAAAAATTACCTTATATATAGTATCTGGTTTAAAACAAGTGAAAATTCTAGGATCCAGCAAAACCAACCTGTAGAAACATTCTTTTAACCCAGGGGACGGAAGTCTTCCACAGAACAAAGCACTTCTTTGAAGATAAGCTCCCACTAAAATGTCACACGTTATTTGAAGAAACCAGCTACCATGAGGGAGAGCCAAAAGAAACAACAGACAGGAGATTTAGAACCTTGCAATCTGGAAATAATATATATATTTTTTGTTTTTGACAGGCTCTCCCTCTGTTTGCCAGGCATTGTGCAATGGCGTCATCACAGCTCACTGCAACCTCAAACTCTGGGACTCAAGTGATTCTCCTCCCTCAACCTTCAGAGTAGCTGGAACTGTAAGTGTGTGCTAACATGCCTGGCTAATTTTCCTATTGTTTTTGTAGAGAAGGAGTCTTGCTCAGGCTGGTCTCAAACTCCTGACTTCAAGCAATCCTCCAACCTCAGCTCCCAAAGTGCTAAGATTACAGCCATAAGTCATCATGCTCAGCATGGAAATTATAATTTTATACAGATGGATTTTATTATCTTTTAGCGGCATATCTCCCTCACACTTTGTTTTTCATTCAGGGCCAATGCAAAATCCTTTAAAATACCTTAATTTCCATCTCTACTAAGATTACTGATAATTCCTAAAATTCACCCAGAGGTAAGCTAAAGAAAATATTATGTATAAAATTCAACAAGAGGCACAAAGGTGTGGTTTAATATTGTTATTAGATGAACTAGATGGCTGTTGCCTGCAAAGGGGAAAATGAATTAACTACCAGATTGCCACTGATAGCCATCTACTATTTTGAAGCTAGATAATCTGATTACTTTAAACTTTTTTAGTTACAAAGTAGATGAAATTTTTTCCTCCAAACCCTTGAGGTAGCATTTTAATTTTAAATGTTAAGAAAAATAAGTCCACATTTAAAATGACGCATCTGCTGCATACCCAAATTTCAAAAGCCGTTTTACATTTAAAATCTCGAAGATTAAATTAATAAATTTGAGACTTCTCAAACATCCTTCACGTTCTGATCTCTTACTAAATCTGAGATCATTTCAACTTTTTTCTTAGCGTTTTATTTTTCCAGTCTGCTCCTTCAATTTGTTTACAAATATTGACACGCTGAAGTCAAGAGTCACAACTCGGATCTTCAATGTAAGCCAAGATAATTGGGTGCTGTAGTTACTAAAGATAGTCAAAAAAGAAAAGTGAAAAATATAATAACTGATCCATTGCATATCATCGTTATCTCTGTGTATTAACACTCTTGCATCGTTTAACTTTGGCACTCCTACTCTAAATGAGAAGACGAAGCCCAGAGAAATTAGCGTTCAAGGCAGAATCAGGACTCCAGGTAGAATTCTAAGAAATGTTTTCTCATTTCCCAGCACCGACATTTTACATTGTCTACTTAATGTAAAATTGGAAGGAAGATCTATTTCTAAGAAGAGCCATTTAAGAATATTCCTTAACAGAAAGACAACACATTAGCAAATATCAATCGCAAAAGAAATATCAAGAAAACAACCCACAAGCAAAAAAAATTTGGGAGACGCTGCGGCCTGCGAGAGACCCAGTTGCGCAAACATCGTCGGCTTCCTGTCCATGAATTAAATTGTTTTCTCATCACTAAAAGCCTAACTCTGATCATTTTCTTGAGTTAATCTGGGAGATGCTTCCAGCCCACTACACTCTCCGACGGTAAACAAGATTAAAGGCACGAAGCGGACTCCTTTGGGACTACAGGCACAAGGTTCCGCCCGAGGGAATCTGCAAAAGACCCAAGAGACGCTCACGCCCTCCCCGTTCCGCCACCGACTTATAGCCTCTTCCTAACTGCCTGTGTATCTTCAGCTTAGCCCTGGCACCATTTCTGCCCTTATCTCTTGAAGCGATTGACCAACAAAAATGAGACACCTCCAGATAGAGCAGAGGCAATTCAGGGACAATGAATGCCTGCGTGGCAAGGTTTCTTTAGGCAAATTGTCAGGCACTGTTGGGGGCAGCTTCAAAGGGAGCCGGACCCTGACGCCCGCGAGAAAGGGCCTGTGTCCGGAGCTTGACGATCTGATTGGCTGCTGGGACGCAGCGGAAAGCACCCGGATGTGCTTGGGCTGCTGTGTTGGCAATTGGGGGCTCTGAGATTTGAGTGTTCTGGGGGTGCTAGTAGCTGGGGCAGATGGCGCAGGGGTGGGCTGGCTTCTCTGAAGAGGAGCTGAGGAGACTAAAGCAGACTAAAGGTAACGGGGTGTGTGTGCAGAGTTTTAATTCTTGATTCTGAAGGAGGAGGGGCGGGGCTGCAGATTTTAAAGCGGAAGGGGGCGTGGAAGAGTCTGTGTGTGTGTTCCGGGGAAGGAGCTTTAAGTGGGTGGACGGGATTGAGGGGGCTCCAGAGCTGTGTGTGCTTGAAGTCACAGCGGGAGGGGGTTGCAGGGGTGTGGGATCTTCTTTTAGGAAAAAGGGCTCAGAAATCCATTTCATCGATTTGACATTTTTCGGTGAAAGGCATGGGACTTGGGAAAAGAAGTGAGCGTAAAGCCTGGGTGTCTGCTATAGGAAGGATTGCTGCAGGCGTCAGTAATTGGAGAGTTGGGGTCAGGGTAAAAGGAAAGGGGTACACAACATATTAGAACGATGATGAATTAATTCAGATAGTGGTTGGGAAAAATGGAGCATAAAGATATGAATAAATGTAAAGATTTAGTGCATTTCATAATACATCTGGAGTATTGCCTTCACTCTTGGCTGCCAGATGATTTTTGCAGTTCTTTACAATTCTTGAGAGTCAGCCAACCAAAAGAGTCTCTGAAAGATTTTATTTTCAGGCTTCTTATATACATATGGTTCTATTGATTTGGGGGTCAGCTAAAATCTTGTGCTTCCATGTCTAGCTTTATAATCATTAAATGGTTTATACTGTTTTTTCAGTCTTTTGATGAATGAGTTAAATTTGCTGATATTTGTGGAAAATTCTTAGTGATATCAATTGTGCTTTGTTTACGGTTTAAATTCTGTGAAGATCTGTATGGTGATTGTGGTGATTCTTTTCACATAAATTCTGTTACAGAAGTTTACATCACTCTTGGTACCATAATTAAAACACTTTAATTTGTAGAAAATTAAATAAATCTTGCTATGCTTTTTATTAGAGTTTGTGGGAAAAATAGTTGTTAGCATAGATGTGTGAATAATCTGAGACTGACAAATGGAAAAGGAATTAAATTAGTAGAGGGCCAGTGTAGATTATATAAACTGAAGACTCTTTGGCTGTTCCAGAAGCCTTATAAACTTATAATAAAGGTTATACTACACAGTGTGGTTAACTAACTCCATCTATTTTGATGTATTCAAAATCTTTCACTCTTTGTTTTCAACATCCATTCATATATGCCAGTGTACAGAATGTAAGTACCATGGCTTCTGGTATGACTCCAATACTTTGGCAAGAACACTAATCATAAAATAATATGATAGAAGAGATTGTACAAGAGTTTGCTTCAGTGCTTGTCTGGGACCACCGTGAAGACAGGGAAAATATCTTAACATCTTTGACCATAAGCAAACACAGTCATTCGCATATAGAACTCCCAGCCCTGCCTCTAAATAGTTCACCTTGAATTTCTCATTTGTAAAACTAGACTTGCATCTTTAATTTTAAAGCCCCTTTGCTGTTCTTAAAAATATAATTAATCTAGTAAAAATGGGTTTGTTGTCAGCAAAAATAAGGACAGTAAGTAGTACTCTAGAGAGCACTGTTTGTATATTTAGGAACATGGTCAAGAATCAAGGTAGTGGTTAAATAAGTTGTGGCATATTTTTCATCTGGTGGGCTGCTACATAGCTAGTGGTTTTATATTACTTATAGTCACATGCATTAATGTATATGTTAATGTATGTAATTACAATTAACTCTTGAACAACACAAGTGTAAATTGTACAGGTTCATTTATATGCAGAGTTTTTTCAACCAAATGTGGATCAAACATATAATGTTCAGTGGATGTGAAACCTGAATATAAGGAGAATTGATCTTTCACATACACAGGTTCCACAGGGCCAACTCCAGGACTTGAGGATATGAGGATCCTGGAACCAGTCATAGTAGCATACCTGTATTGTATGGCATAACAATATTTCACTTGATTATGGACCACATACACAATGGTGGTCCCATGAGATGATAATACTGTATTTTTACTGTACTCTCTCTCTATATAGATACACAGATACTGAACATTGTATTATAGTTCCTTATGGTATTCAGTATAGTAACATGCTGCATGGGTGTGAAGACTAGGAGCAATAGGCTATATCATAGAACCTAGGTGTGTAGTAGGCTGTACAATCTAGGATTGTGTAAGTACACTCTGTGTTGTTTGCACAAGGATAGAATTGCCTGATGACTCATTTTTCACAAGGTATCCCTTTCTTTAAGTGCTCCATGACTGTATATGGTGGGGAAGCAAGAGAATGGGATTAAATAATTTCAGAGGTTTGGTAATTATGAAATCAGCTTAAGCCAAGTTAAACTGAAATAACAAATAGTCCTAAAATATCAATTGTTTAAAATAATAAAGATTTGTTTTTCACTGTAGTTTCACGTCTGCAGAAGGTTAGTATGTGTTGACTGTGTTCCACACTCATTCCACACCATCTTTTGGTGCTGTCATGTAGGAGTTCACCGTGGTTGGAAGAAAAGAAGATTGAAAATTGTACATTGGCAGTTAAATGCTTAATTTAACATTGACACCACAAAGTGACATGTGTTACTTCTACTTATATATTGCACTTATCAAAAGCAAGTCATGTGATTTGAGAGACAGGAAATATACTTCTCTTGTTTCTTCCAGAAAGGGGGATCTGTTCACTCTTTTTTTTTTTTTTTTGGCGAACACAGATTGGGAAAGTGTGTGTACATGATACATATATACACATATATTTGAAATATGCTTTATTTCATAATAAAAACAGTTTCATATTATCAGTTTTTAGAGAAATTCATAATGGTTTTTTATTCTTGATATACTAGTTCATTGCCAGTTACGTTATTAATATCATCCCCCGGTTTGTAACTTGTCCTTTAACTTTTATCTTTTAACACATATTTAATATATTCAAATTCATCAGCCTTTTAATTTTATTTATTTTTATTTATTTATTTATCTTTTTATTATCTGGGTGTTCCCAAGAATTCTATTCTTTTTTTTTTGCAGTTTTTGGCCGGGGGCCAGGTTCGAACTTGGTATATGGTATATTGGTCAGTTCGAACTCTGGTATATGGGGCCAGTGCCCTACTCCTTTGAGCCCCAGGTGCTGCCCAGCCTCATTATTTTTAATAGCTAACATTTTCTGTGCCTCAAGAAATTAGTCTACTATAAGGTTAAAAGATACTTATGTGTGTATTAAGATTCTTGTTTTTAGGGCTTAAAAAGTCCAGAGGGCTGAGTCAGGTCTGGGGCAACAGGAGGCAGAGGGCTGGAGAGGAAGCATTTCTCTCCACTGCACAGAGGTTCCTTTGCACAGAGGTTCCTATGGCCACAGAAGTGTTTATGGACCCTACAAAGGCAATGTGACCTTTGAGCATGTGTGGCCAAGTACTTCTCTTGGGATGAATGGGGTCTCCTTAATGAAGCTCAGAAACTCCTGTACAGCCTCTGTAGGTTTTGGGCATGGAAGAAAAGATATGGAAACACCTTTGAGCAGCATTTTTTTGTAGAGGAAGTGCCATAGGTGTTGATGGCCTTCAAATACTTGGCTATGACCTTCACTTGAATGGTCTCAAGTGAAGGACTCACTCTTGAGGAGTGCGGACAACTGGTTCTGGCCCAGAGAACCCTGCCTGTGTGGGGAGGTAATACTGGAGACCTGTAGGCTCCTGATCTCACTGGGGTATCAGTTTCCCAAACCAGAACTGATCTACATGCTAGAAAATGAGCAAGATCATTGTGTAAAGAGAGGCTTCTCCTAAAGTTCCTGTCTAGGTGCACCTATCGGGTCCATATTTTTTCTATCATCACTGATCTTTCATCTGGGATCGTTTTCCATCATTCTTGAATATAATTTCCTTAACTGATATTTTCATTCTATGCAGGTTAATTTCACATTTAATTTTTCATTTTTGGCCTGAAAAAAAAAAGATTTTCATTTTTAATATGGTATGACGTATAGATCCAGTTTTATCTTTTCCATAATCATTTCCCCAGGTAGATTTATTAAATAATCCCTCCTTTGGCTGTTGATTTTAAATCCCACTTCATACTCATGCTTCATGTATATGTGAATCAGTTTCTTTATTCTAGACCATTGGTCATTTTGTCTGTTCCCTGCCCCAAGACTATACCCTCATCAAACTTCATAATTTTTTTTATATCTAGTAGTCTAGTTCCCTTGTTGTTCTTCAGAAGTTTCCTTGGTTTATCTTTTCATATAAAATTTTTACTAATTTTACTAAACTTCATGGGAAACCCAGCAGGAATGTTGATTGTAATTGCACTGACTATTTAGATCAGTTATATTTTCACATTATTAACACTACCACTAACATGGCATATTTCTTCATTTATTTAGGTCTTCTTTCATATCTTTTAATACATTTTAGAGTTTTTCTTGTAGAGGTCTTGAACATCTTTTTGTTAGATTTGTTCCTGGATATGTGATAATTTCTGTTATTGACTTATCTTTTCTTTAATTATGTTTTCTAATTGCTTGCTGCTGATAAATAAAAAATACAAATAAGACCAAAGAAAAGTCAACAAAAGACATGAATAGATATTTTATAGAGAAAGAAATTTGAAGAATTACCACCACTTTCTTATCACCACTAAAGAGCAGATAGTTACAGATGAAGAGCTCAGTGAGATACCATGTTATGCCCAATTGATTGACAAAATTAAAATGTTTGTCACTTGTTGAAGTGAAAGTACATTCACGGGATCTTATACATTGCTAGAGGGGATACGCTTTGAATAGCAGTTTGACATTAATCCTAAAGTTATACTTTATGACCCATCGATTCTTAGATAATATCCAGGGAAAATCCCTGCACATATAAAAGACAAGATGTAATAGTGAGATTCACTGATAACTAACAAAACCCCAGAACTACCCTGAATGTCCAGCAGTGAAAGAAGATCAGTAGACTGGTTTATTCTCACAGTGGAATGTTACACAACAAAATACCTGCAGTAACAATATTAAAGAAAGAAAAAAAAAGATTATGTACAGCATGAAGTCCTTTTTATAAAGTTAAAAAAATAGATACTTTTAGAAATATTTATACTTGCCATATGACTTAGAGGAGAGGAATGATCCACAAGTTTTTCTTGTGTGTGGAGGGAGTAGGGCTTAAGTAACGGATAGAGTATAGAGATCACAAACCAGTAAACCATTGGCTTAATTTAACCCCCAAATGTATTTGGTTTTCATCTTCGCTTCCCTTTTTCCCTGTGTCTGTCTGTCTCTTTCTTATTACCTAATCTTTAAATTTCTATTTAAGTTAATAATGGTAGTAATCATTAGTACTGTTTGCTTAACCAGCGTGTGCTTGTTGCCCTTGTTTGGGATGGGCCATGTACTACCTTAGCCGTTGAATTGTGAGCAGAAGTGTTATGTCACTGCAGAGTGAGTCCTGAGCTCTCTGTGCTCCAGGTCATGGTGGCTGCCAAACTAACTGGTGACTTTACAGTCAGCCTCGAGCCCTGAGAGATTAATCAGCAGAACCCCCCTGCTGGCCTTATAGTCACTACATGGCATTAATGAGAAATAAACCTTTGTAGTTTAAAACCACTAGATTTCCCACTGTAGCATAATCTAGATTTCCTGAATGACACAGTTCCCTACATTTAAAAAAATAAGACATTTGGGCGGTGCCTGTGGCTCAGTGAGTAGGGTGCTGGCCTCATATACTGAGGGTGGCAGGTTCACACCTGGCCCTGGCCAAACTGCAACAAAAAGCTGGACGTTGTGGCAGGCATCTGTAGTCCCAGTTATTTGGGAGGCTGAGGCAAGAGAATTGCCTACACCCAAGAGTTTGAGGTTGCTGTGAGCTGTGATGCTACAGCACTCTACAGAGGGTGACAAAGTGAGACTCTGTCTCTATTAAAAAAAAAAAATTTACAAACAGTCTGAATTTTAATTGTGAAAAATCAAAATGCCTGGCTATTCTGATGTAAAATGTTTAATTTAGAGATGACTGAATTGTCCCCTTTGCAGTAGACTTATGCTCCACAGTGTGACATAGTCTCCTTGGTGTTTGCAGTACCCTGTACACAGTATGGAAAACAGTATGTTCTGTTTTTAAGTGACCTGATTTGTTATTTGGAATGAAAAAAATTAGTATTTTCTGTCTTATAGGTAGGTTCTATAAATAATGCAAAAAAAGTTACAGAAGGTAAAGAAACTGTATTTCAAAGGACATTAATAATTCAGCTAATGAGTTCATCAGGGAGGTAACCAGGCTCAGTGACATTTTCTGATGGTATGAATGAAGATCAGTAGCCAAGAAAAAAGTTCCAGTAGCGAGATACAGGGAGATACTTTGTGTTTCTGGCTGCAATCAACAATAACATTTGCTTTTGATAGTACTTCTATCTTTTAAAAAATATTTTCTGTTTATATCTAATTTAATTCTTAGAACAACTCAGTGTGTTAAGTACAGTAGGTAATTTTCAAACAGTTTGAAGGATGAGGAAGCTAAGATACTGAATAATTATTTGGTTTTTTCAAGGTTACTGAGCTGGACAGAAGCAAAGCTGGGACTGTGTCCGGAGCTCTTAAATACTTTGGGAAATTTAAATAATAAGCATGTCTTGTTTCAGAGGTCAATATGTTGAATTCAAAAGTTCTCTTTGTATTGTTAATTTAGTACTTATCATAACTTAATTTTCCAGGCATTTTTTATATTTAATATGAATGTGAGTCAGATCCTCCAGTTGTCTGCCCTCCAGCTGTTGCCCTGTCATGGGCAATCCAAAAAGTAATAGAAGTATTATTTCATTTATTCTTTTAAAAGTTTTTTTCTTCCAGTTTTATCTTCCACTATATTTTGTTCAGGCTACTATTAAATAAGTTTGTATGCATTGATTAAAGCCTGACTACACTTTGAGAAATACAACTTTGGATTGTTTTATCAGATGAAAGAAAATGGTTTAGGTAAGAGATAAGAAACTTCACTTAATTATATATCTGTGATAGCATCTAAAAATTACCAAAACAGCTGTTAAATTTAAGAGAGGGGAATCCCATTTGATAATTCAACCAGCATTTTGTTTTAGGTGAGCAGACAGAACCATAAATCCAATTTAAAACATACCAAGGAATTCAATCATTTCCCTAATTTGGTCAAAATTAGTTGATTCTTTCAAATCAAGTTGACAAAGAGGTTGCTTTGCATCTTAAGGCCTAACCCACAGAGAATAGGACTTTGCTTAACAATAAACTAAGAACCAGGGCAGCTTTTCTTAAATATTAACAGTATGGTGTGAGAACTATTGGAACTATAGAAAGATGGCTTTTAAGATAGAGGATGAGGCAGGGGAACCTCTAGAATTATCAGAGTTTCTTGTTAATGTTTCGTTTGCTTAGAGAAATTCTAATTATTTATTGTTCACACAAAGAAATTGTATTCCATTTTCTCTTCTGTAGATCCGTTTGAATTACAGCGGCGTCTTCCAGTGAAGAAAAGTCGACAACAACTTCAGCGAGAAAAAGCCCTTCTAGAGCAAACCCGAAAACTTGGGCTTCAAGATAGATCAACTTCAGTACCTCCAGAGCAGTTGCTTTCTGCACCAGAACAGAGACTTCACACTCAAAAACCACATTTTTCTTCCCCTACTCCTCCTAATCCTCTTACCCTCACCTTTCCCATAAGTGATGGAAGATCACAGGGTATTGAAAGTCAACCAGGGGAATCAGGACTCGAGAATTCCCATGATGTTCACAAAAATGTTGAGGTTCCATCTCTAAAGCCAGACTGCAAATTGGAGAAAAAGAAAATGGAATTGTTAGTAAGTCTATATATCCATGAGACTTTTCATTTTACCCTTTTTTTCCCTCTGGGCTTTAAGGAAGTACTACATAGTTTGTTTTAACATTTTCTCTGTTTTATATTCAAGCGTAGAAACATGATGAATAAACTGTTGAAAAATAACTACCACCTAAATATATTATAAGCCCAGCACTGGTAGGCGCTTTATATGTTTTACGCCACTTAGTCTTCATAACAGTTTTACAATGCATGTTTATTATTTTAACTCTGTAGATGAGGTATCGGGGACTCAGAAAAGATACTATCTTCCTAAAGCTAAAACACAGCTAGTAAGTAGTAGAGTTATTATTACATCTAAGTCTGTCTGGATACAAAAGCTATGCCCTTTTACAGTCACCAGAATCAGTTCCTATTTGCATAGTACTTTCCCCCAAATTGACCCTATTTTTTAACTTCCAAGCTGCATCTCCACTGGTCAAAAAAAGGGTACTTGTGAAAAGATATGAAAGGATGGTCAACAGAGCTAATAGGAAATTAAGGACAATAGTTACATAATTCACTTGCATCATTAGATTTCTTTTTATTCTTTCTTTTTGTATTAATAACTACCTACATAATTTAGCCACACTCTTCTGGAAATTGCAATTCTATGATTTGTGAATTCTTAAAGATTTTTCTTTGGTAGCTTATATTTTTATATATATTATTTTTTGTTGTTTTTGATTTATCACTCATGGAGAGAAAGAATGGCATTCATTTCTGTTTTCCCTTTTCTGAGTCATTTTTCAAAGTATTTTATATTTTTCCTATTTACTGATAATTCTCTAATATCTGCTGGTCCAGACTCTATACTGTGAGTTCAAAATGTTTCCTGCCAACCTTAGAGGTTGTCAACTAAGAAATCATTTTGACAAGAGATATAAAACCATATGAATTATGAAACCAATATTGAACAAGTGCACACATTTAAATATTTTTAAGTGTAATTTACCAGCAAAGGCCTGAGGCAAGTGGGGTAGATGAGTTTAAATTGAGCTGGACAATTTAAATTGGATGTCTTTAGGAAAATTACTTATTTAGATGCTTGGGAGGATTTTCATAGAAGACATAATCTGAGGAATCATTCAAGTAAAAGAGAAATTCTGAGCTTGTCAGAAGGGGAAAGGAAAGTTGTGTCATAGAGAGTGCTCAGAGATGACGTCTCACTTCTCTGGGCGAGGAAATGGATAAGCCGGACAACAGTAAAGTGGTGGGGAAGAACTGGAAGCCTAACAGGTTCACTCATACAGCAAGACCACCAAGACCTGTGTGGGAGAAAGGCCTCAATCAAAGAAATTGAAGAAATTCCAGGTGTCAGTGTTGGAGATCATTTGGGTGAGAATGCAGGGTGAGCTGGAACTGAGAAGCCTGACGAGGAGATGCCTGCAATAGTAAACATGAGAAATGACCACTCTGACCTCGAAGGTAGAAGCTGTAGGTAGGGAGAAGGAAAGACAATTTTGGAAGTGGTTACTAGGTTTGGGGATAGAGACTTGGGGTATAATGGCTGTAAGAAATAGTTGTGCCATCACCTTATTTGAGTTGACATCAAATTCATGACTTTATGGGAAATTTTAATCTATTGCTTTCAGAATTGGACAGGTTGGAAGATAATACATGTTTTTAGATCTTTGAAGTTTTTCTTTAGCCCAGCATTCCACTCTTAGCTCATAGTGTTTTGTTTTGTTATGTAAGAGTTGGAAAAAAGTGAGCAAATTAAAAGAAAATGTATGAAATAAATACTGGTTATAGTCTGAAGGATCGAGTGGTAGAGACTTTCATTATAGTACTGAAATGTATAAATAACATGACATCAACTACAAACCAATTTATTTTGGTCTCTGTTTTGTATATAATACATAATTAGCTTACGTGAATTTCTCTGTACTGCTAAAAAAAAGTGCCATAGCACTCTGGCTCCCACTTTGTGGGTTCCTAGATTATGTACATATAATGGATTTCAAGGGTCCAATTTATATAAGCCTCTTTACTTCAGATCGTAGTCTTTGTTCCTATTAGAACAAAATAATGAACTGCAGATGGGCTTCTTAAGAGGACTTTTGAAAGAAAATATACATAAATCTTCTTGATTAAATTTTGTACTTAGGGAACTGAGACTGGTAAGGTGTGGGATAGGATAGCAGTCTCTTTCATAAACTAATTTTTATGCTCCCCAGGCAAGAAAAATCTCGTTGGGAAGTCCTCCAACAAGAGCAACGGCTAATGGAAGAGAAAAATAAACGTAAGAAAGCTCTTTTGGCTAAAGCTATTGCAGAAAGGTGAGGCACCTAAACCAGGAAAGGTGGTGTTGTAACCCATAATCAGTTCTGTGATATTTTATATTTATTTTTCCACATCTGTTCTAATATACTGATGTTTTCTCTGCAACTATAACTTTCGAGGCTGACAAACAAATTGTGCTTTGTAAGTGATACTGAAATTCCAGTTTTAAATTATTAAGGAGAACTTTTTAAGCAGGGAGCATGTTTACTTTAGAAATACAGTTGCAATTAAAACTAAAGGACCAATGTAAGTACTTTCAGTTTTAACCACATACACATTCATAAGGGAAGCAGTGAAGCAGTTAATAGCTCTCAGTGTATGTGAATTAGCAACAATGAGGGTTTTGATTTTGACATGGGGCGCCCTTAATCACCTGACATGTAGATAAATAAGGTTGTTCCACGTAAGTGACCTATATCCTCACAAATCTTAATTGTGTTTCCTATGGGCATTTTTCTAAAATAATTTACCGTACCTCCACTCATAGAAGATACATGATATAATTTAACTTTTATTGATGACTTGGGGTCACTATTATAAGCACTAGGTGAGATTCAGTTTTTCCTTTGCCCCTAGTGTCTGTCAGCCATCCGTTCTCATTTACTGCATTGTACCAGGGCCCAAGAGGAGCATTCCCATTGGAGCCACTCTTCCCATCCCCCAACACTCCTGCTGCTCACTTAGTTTGTAGCTTCTGTCCAATCTCCTGTGGCCTTAGGAAACTAAGCATTGGCAATAAGGCAGTGGTTAGAAATAGCCAGAACTAAATGTAAGCACGTAGTCAGCAACATTTTCTTCTTTGACCTCCAGAAAAGTCTGGCAAAACTGTTACTGCTTGAAGCTGGAATATGTGTAGAGGGAGGGAAAGAGTTAGGGGGAAGGTAGGTGGGTGTAAGAGTAATTCAGAATATTGTCTGCCAGAGCGATATATGTATTTGAAATTTTTTTTCTACTACTGGTACACTCTGATGTTTCATGAAACTTAGGAAATACGCAACTCACAAACTTAGATTTCAAGAAAACAAAACAGTATATAAAAGAGTAGTGCCCCCTTTTTAAAAATCTCACAAGTAATTATTAAAAAATAAAATGTTAGTCTTTAGTTTGGAAGAGGTGGGAGGTTGTTTATTGGGGGTTTTACAAAAAGCTTTATGGGTTCAGCACTTCTCTAAGTGCTTTTGCTTTGAGACAAAGTACTGATCTAACAGAAATGGAAGGAAATGCAGCATGTTTGAATTATATTATTTTTATTTTTTATTTTTATTAAGTCATTTAGCATGTTTTAATTATTAATAAAAGGATAGTGAAGGACTTGAAGGAAAAGAACCATACTGGTAAGTGAACCTGTGTGGGTAGAAAGGAAGGGTATTGCATAATGGAGTAGAAATCAGGAGAACGTAAGTTGCAGTACAGTGATTTTATGTGGAGGGTTTTCCTCTCCCTTGAGAATGTGTGTAAAATTTTGAAATGAGTGAGATCATGATTAAAGGTTTGCTTTTATGTTTGCTTGTTCTGTTTCTTAAGTATGTATTGTCTTTGTGGGGTGGTGAGAGGAGTGAAAGATGATGAGGAGTTGGATGTGCTTTTAACAAGGAAAGAAAAGAGTATTTTTGTTTTGAGCCACACAAGAATTTTGAGGATCTGTAGTTCTGCCTGAAGAACAAGAATCAAAGTGATAAAAGTTTGGGGAAATGAAGTTAAAACCAAATAGACGTTTTCAGACATATAAAGAAATGTTTAATGCAGGCATCTGTTCTTGATGTCGGGTAAGTATCAGGCAAATGAAAATGGGCTTAGCAAGAATTTCAGAGTAGAGATTTGGAAAGCTGTGTTGGATGTTCCAGTGTAAAGGGAATGCAGACAGATTCTTTTAGTGTTTGTTCTCCTTACTGAATGAATAGCGATCTACAGATAGACTGTTAATAATCTTTTTACCCTATGAACATAATGTGTTACAATAGAAAATTTGGAAAAATAAAGAAAAAAGCTCAAATGTTACTAGCATTTATTTTATTTGAATGTTTCTCATTTTTTCTACTTTATAAAAATTCATAAATTATAATCATATCATTAGCATATTGCCTTTTCACTTGTATTTTATATGGATACATGTTTTGAAAATGTTTTTATTTTTCCTACTCACATTACTAATGTTCTAGATCCAAAAGAACACAGGCAGAGACCATAAAACTAAAGCGGATCCAGAAGGAGTTACAGGCTTTAGATGACATGGTGTCAGCTGACATTGGAATCCTTAGGAACCGGATCGATCAGGCCAGCCTGGACTATTCATATGCCCGGTGAGTTGGGGAAATTGAACTATGAACAAGAAGGCCACCTTAATTAATGCTTGTTGCTTCTTGCTCGTTGGTTCAAGAGCTTTTATGTAAACCCAACATATGTAATATATATATATAAATACAACCCCACTAGGTGCTATATTTATTCCTCTTTTGTGCTCAGCTGTGCCCTTATCTTCAAAGTCTTTTCTTAACCTTTCCCTGCCAGTTATCTTGGTTCACATGCCCATTAGATTCAGTTCTTGCATTATTTATGTACATTTTAGTCTCTCCTGGTAAATGATCAGCTATTTAATGTTTGAAATTCTGTCTAGTATCTTTCAGTCTAGCAAAGTAAAATGCCCCAAAATTCTGTTATTGTAGGACCAAATCTGTATTTTTCCATTAAAATGTTTGATTATCTATTACGGTCCTTATGCAAATGCAACCTGGTTCTCACTTCAGTTTTATCAGAGTAAGATCATCTAGTTCCTTTTTAAAGCTTATGAATATTTTAAAGAAAGCAATCTGTCTTGGAAACTTGAAAGTTTTTCTCTTACTTTTTTCTTTTCCATTATACTCTGTATAAAATGATTTGGTATCATGTTTGTTTGGTTTCAACCACTGGCATTTTTTTAAAGAGAAAAAAAACATCATGGAGTATTTTTAAAATGAACTAACACATGTAAAGAATTACATGGACTTTGCAGACAGATAAAAGGGCAAAAAATTATGTCCAATTTCAGGGTTTTCAATCCTTTCAACATTGCTTTAATCATCCTGGTTTGTCTTTTTTCACAAGGGAATGCTGTGTTAATGACTCAGTTTTGCATCTTTCTCTGTAACACTAGAAATCAATCAGAATGCCTCGTTAGTCCAGGGTAAACCACAACATCAGAATGTTTATACAACAATTTAATAAAGCGGAAATGCCTGATTGTGGTTTTTAATTCACTGTTTAGTATTTAAGAAAGAGGTTTGTGGTCGTCCTTGTGAATTTTGTAATTGTTGTTTGACCATGTGCTGTTAGACTTAATGGGTTGTCTTTACTAATTAACTGCCTAAATTAATGCCATCCGTAGCTGATAACTGGAGGTTCCAGATTTTCTTTAATGAGGTCACTAAGGCTATAACTAAGATTCTGTTAAGATTAAACTAAGCCTTGATTTTATTCTCTGCAGCATAAGTTTGCCAGAGGAACATTTTTATGCCTTTGTAGCCTTTTATATGAATAATTCATATTATAAGGTACATTACTGGGTACCACGACAGAAAAGTAATCTAATTACATTTTAATTCTGTCCTAGTGGAGGCTGGAGAAGGATGCCATTTTGTATTGAACATTATATAAGAAAGTCATAGTTTGAGCCTTCAAAACACCACAAAGAAAGTGGGATTACTAGCTAAAGGAGAACACATCCTGTAACATATAAATATGCTTAGTGAAAGTTTAATAATTTTTTACATCTTTAATAAGATGAAGATGACAGTTTTTCATGACAATTGAATATACAGAAGGTACCAATAAAATAATACACATTTTAAGAAAGGAAAAAAATTATTAAAGTTGTAATACAATATATACCAATAACATAAGATGAATACAGGTCATATTGAACTCCTCTTGTATTTGCAGAAGTCAAACATGACTTGAGTATTACAAATTTAACACAGTTTTTTCCTTTCTTAAAATGTGTATACATTTTTTTGGCACCCTCTGTAGATTTTGTGTGAGGCTATTTTTAAAAACCTAAGCTTTTCAGTTAAGTAAGGCCATAGACAGTTGGGACCTGAACCAGAGTTATGTCTTATTCATGTATAAGGTAAAGATATTACTTTCTAATTTTGCATTTGTGGTTATTGAGAATTTATAGGTTGGTAATATAAAATCATTGTTCCAACTTCCACTAGAAGATAATCCCAAGGCAGTCAGTTTCTGCAAGAGGTTTCCTTGATTTTTTCCTTTTTTAATAAAAATAATACCTTAGTTCCATAGTGCTTGGTTCAGTGCTAGTCCGCAAAAGGTTCTTGGATAGCAAATAGCCCAGAATTTGCTTTAAAATTGGCTTTTATAGAGCCATGTTAGGATAGACACCACTAAGGAGACTGGCGGTTTGAGTGAGCCAGTTTGAGAGAGTTGCTACTGCTACTGTTCACAGCTATGATTATAATGTTGCCATATGCTGTGCAGACCAGCTTATAAAATTTGAGCATGGCTGCATGTAGAACATTTTTTTGAATCACTATTTACCATCCAAGTTTAATAGATGCCCTCATACACACACACACACACACACAAACAAAAACCCACAGGCAAATATTTTTAACCATTTTGTGAATAATTTACAGAAATAAGAATAAAAGGGATTACAAAAAGCAACTTTACTTAAAATTTTTAATAAGAATTTAAGTATAGTAAACCTCTTTATATCAAGTAATGTTTGACTCACAAACATAATTAGCTGAGAGAATAGAGTTACATTCTTTCAGCAACACAGGATGAACCTGATATTTGTAAAATATTGGGTGATTAAGTTCTTCCTGGTGAAATGATTAACTCTGAGAATATCATATTTCCTTTTTATTCTTAGGAATATATTTTTTACTTATTGATTCTTGAGTGGGAAAATTCACCTAGGATGTATTTTTATGAGACTCAGTCTGAGATTTTACTTACAGGATGAGTTTCACTATGAAACTCTAGAGTGTGACTGTGCATTTGTATTAGTTTCCTAGCACTGCTATACCAAATTACGACAAACTGAGTTAAAATGGTTCAAATGACTGTAATTTCTTCTCATTTCTGGAGGCCGGACACCAATCAAGGTGTCAGCAGTGTCATGCTTCCCTCAGAGACTCTAGGGATCCTGCCTTGCCTCTTCCAACATCTGGGTCTGTGGTTATTCACAGGGTTGTGGCCGTACTATTCCATTCTATGCCTCCCAGAGTCACATCGCTTCCTCTTCTCTCTCAAAACTTCCTCTGCCTCACTCGTAAAAGGATACATGTGATTGCATTTGGGGCCCACCTGGATAATCAGGAGTAAATTCCTCTCAAAATCCTTACCTTCGTCACATCTTTTGCCCCATAAGTTAATTTTCACTCTTTTGTCATATGAAGTGATATACATGGGTTCCAGGAACTAGGAAGGAAATATCATTGGGAGGTTAGTTTTTTTAAGTCTACCACAGCATTCATGTTTTGATTTGTCTAACAATGGCAAAATGTCTTCCTCTGTTCATTTTCTCTACTTCACTAGTACCATGTATGAGGAAAATTTAAAAATATTAATTCTCCACTGTGTTCAATGCCAACTAAGAACAAGTTACAAAGATGGGGTTTTCAGTCTTCTTTTGTGCCTTCTGGAGGTGATATAATATTTTGGACAGCACAGTAAGGAAATTCAGCAATGATAATTTATTTTATTATTGCCTCATTCTTTTAAGTCATTTTATTATTTCCTGGGTTTTTATTATTATTTTAATTTTTTAGTGTAAATGTGAATAAATGGTGAGTAATGATGAAAAGGCAGGATGTTTTAAAATATAGGAAAAATAATAGTAGATATAATTCCTTAATGTATCTTAGATTTATAAAAGAGTCCGCCCATTGGGCCCATCTAATGCTTACAAAATGTAATTCATTTCATTGTTTTTTTAAAAGAAGTACTATTTTCTCTTTGTAATTTGACAGACTTCTAAGAAAGGTTAAAAATTGTAATATGTTAATTCATCAAAAATAGAACTGCTCAGAAAAGGAACTGAAAAAATGGATCAGTGGAAACTGGTGTTACTGAGGGTTAATGAATATGTTTTTTAAAAATTTCAAGGATGCTAAAACCAAGAGACAATTTCTAGAGTTCTTTAAATAACATTCATTAAATCATTCAATGTTCCCCTAAAATAACAAAGCAATCCTATAATTATATTTCCAGTTTACTGTGTCTTACTGTGTTACATATAATGTCCTTACTATTTTATTCCAGAGTATGTTGTCCTACTCTGGTTTGGTATTATCCATCTGACCCATAGGCTAGTAGTGTAGTTTGTAAAACTAATTAATATTTTAAATATAAATCAATCTGAAGGAGAATATATATGCATGTTTTTGGCCAGAAGGACTTTAAATAAATAAACAGAATACAAAAATCTTCAGTGATTTATCCAGGGTGAAAAATCAGTGGAAACCTAGGGACCTACTTGCAAATGTTAATTTCAGTTCAGTATTCATGAGCCCAGTCTGTAAATCTCTGCTAGTTGACTTTGGCTTAGGGAGACCACAGACTTACAGAGAAAGGAGATTGAGGGGGAAAGGGTGGGAGGGGAAGGAACACACCTATGGAGAAAGTTTTCAGAACTCTTGGTTTGATGTAAGAACATCTGTAGACAAGATATGTTGTAGAGTGTGGAAATAAGGGAACCAGGCATCCAACAGAGATTCTTTAGATTAGAACAATTCCTTTAATGTAAAAATAATAAGTTTTTTCATTCTTATATTTACTAGATGACAGTAAAAGGAATGAAATATGATGAATGAATGTTACGTAAACAAATATTGTCAAGGATAAACACGAGGTCCCTAAATTTTTCATAATCTTAAATTTAGATACGTGTTTACTAATATAGTAACAATATTTTTGATATTCTCTGAAGGGGAATTTATATTTCTTGAGCACCTACCAGGCACTGGACTAGACATTTGCCCTATTTATACTATTTAACCTAACTCTCCTATGAGGTATTATTATCCTCTTTTACAGATAGACCAAGATCAAGACCAAGACTCAGCCGACGTAACTGTCCATCGTCACTGTATTGGAGTTTTCAATCAGTGTATGCCTCTTCCTCAACCCTTTACTTAGGAACTGGGTGTTTTATACTCATGGTGCCGACTCTGGGGCACACCTGAGTAAAACAAAGATGGGCTGTCGACTCCAGTACCTTCAATCGATAGGCTAAACAATGGGTCATGGCAAGGCCTGATACTAAGAGCTCTGTTTAAACTGAGATGAGCCAGGCTGACTTGAGTTCTCCCTCTGAAATTATTGAATTGGATTTGAATTGGATCACTGAGGGATTTAGTGGAGTGAATTTGATATAGAGCACAGCTGGTGGCCATATTGGGCATGGATATAATAGGAAAACTGAAGTGAGAGGAACTATGTGGCTTCTAAGCATTGAAGAGAATAGCCTTTGATTCTGATGACATGCCTATGAAATTGCCTCTTCTGTCCTACAATGGGAAAAATAATAGTAGTTATACCCCCCATTTTTTAACCTGAGCTAGTTTAACTGGATATCTATTCTTTGCATCTAAAAAAAAGCCATGACCAGATTAGGTCCACACAGAGGAATGGCAGAGGAAAGTTTTGAACTCCTGATTCTTTGAAATAAAAGTAAAATAAAATAAATAAAAATGCAAAGCCTTTTGCCTGTTATTTTTTTCGCTATTATTTCCTTTCAAGACAAAAAATCTTAGATTAAGAGATATACCTGTTTCTTTTTTGCTATAACTCTTGTACTAGAAACTACTTATTCCACTGAGTTGATACAGGCAGTCATGACAGGTAAGGCAGCATGGCCTTCACAACTATTAGTGGCAATTAAATTGAAAAACTAGCTGGTAATTGGGAATCAACCTTATTCTTGAAAGAGAGGAAGAAACCTCTTGTTGCAAAAAGAAAAGCAACAAATTATACTAGGAAAAGGCAAAAGGCAATGAACCAAGATATAACTTTTCTTTTTTGTACTGACCCAGTTCTCCAGTAAAATTTCCCTACTTCATATAGACTGGCATTTCCTAGCATTAGAATTTATGTATGTGTAAAATATGTAAAATTTCCTAATAAAAGTGTAACAGTAGTCTCTTGCTGAGTGGAGGGGCATGAGAATAGCTTAACCCAAGGATTCTCAACTGGGAGCAATTTTATCCCTTTAGGGGACATTTGGGAATATCTACAGACATTTTTGGTTGTCACAACTTCTGAGTGGCACTGGCAACTAGTAGGTAGAAGGCAGTGGTGTGGTGCTGTTTACCGTCCTACAACATGCAAGACAGTGTCTTACAGCAAAGAATTATATGGCCCAAATCATCAATATTGCCCAAGTTGAGAAATCCTGCCTATAGCTGTGTTGAAGTTTTCTATTCTGCTAGATATTTACTTCTTGCTCTTACCCAGTATCATGTGCTAGATGTGCAGTGTCCCATTTATATTCAGCTCCCAACCACTGTCCATTTTCTCTTCTAATCTGTTAATCAAGAGATATAGATTTTTCACTTTCTCCATCTCTTGTTGTTTTACTTCTCGTAAATTTAACCAGTCGTGTGCTGGAGCTAGCTTGCAGTGGCTCATGAGAGCAGATTTTGGGTATCTATTCCCAGTTCAGCATTTAATGAGGAAATTAGCCAAGGTAATAGTATTTTATTTATACCACAGAAACCGGCAAACACTATAAATCAGGGTCACCCTCTCCCCTGGGAAGCTAGCACATCCCTGAATCAACCCTCTTAGCCTGCCTTCACTCAGGCACAGCTTTGGAAAGAAGAAATGAATGCAGAAAAATGTCGTTATATCAGAGGAATCCAAATGAGTTCAGCAGCCATAACCTACTTTGTAAAATATTAATATCCATGTATTCATTAAACATTTTTCTCCCAATTTTGGAGTTTACTTATTATCTTTTGAATGTCTTCTTCAGTGGAAAACTAAGAGAACAATCTTTGAACCTATCCTTACAGGAAGCGATTTGACAAGGCTGAAACAGAGTACATTACAGCAAAGCTAGATCTACAGCGCAAGACTGAGATAAAAGAGCAACTCACTGAACACCTTTGTACGATCATACAGCAAAATGAGCTCCGAAAGGCCAAGAAGCTGGAGGAGTTGAT
>CAUYRH010090986.1:0-17356 GCA_963574655.1 Perodicticus potto
AGTTTTAGGGAACTAAACAAACAGAACAGACAGCAAGGCACCGTTGTGCTTAAGCCTTGAGCAAAGTGTTGAGGAAATTGTTCTCGATTTAGATTAGCTATATACATGTTCAGCAGCATCTATGCTGAACAAAGAATTTTCATGGAAGCTTCTGCTTTTTCATCATTATTTGTTCCTTTTTCTATTTCTATAATTTTATTTGATCAGTATGTATAAAAACACCCCATAAATGTAGGTTGTCACTGAGTGCCTGAGCGAGCACCAGTCTTCCTTTCAACAATCATTTTGCGTGTAGTACTTCATCTATGTCTCAGATCAGTTAAGTTCCATGGTCGACTACATATATTAAAGCAGTGGGGACTACCACAAGGAAATACTGAGGAAATTAGTTGGTAGTAGTCAGAATATAGTAGGAATCAGGAAGATAGAGATGAGCAAAGTGAGCACATCTTGTTGGAGAGAGCAGCTCTGTAGTAGACACCTCCTCCCTGAGACTGGGACTCACAGTTTCTCTCCCTGGGCCATTTCCAACTGCACAGTGGGTCCTGTACATTGATGACTCCAATTAATCCACCTCATTGACAAACTGTCATTCCCAGCACATGTTAACCAGCTTACTTTGGGTGTGTGCCTTTTGTTTCCCTTTTTAGAGATGGAGTCTGGCTGTGTTGCCCCAGTTGAATTTCAATGGCTATTCACAGGCACCATCACAGAGCTCTATAACTTGAATTCTTGGGCTCAAGTGATCTTTCTGTGCTTTTTCATCTTCCACTGCACCATGCAACTGTCCTGTTCTGCCACTTCCAAATTAATATCATCACTTTTCTACCTCCTTGGGTGTTTCCTGGCCAGTTGGTAAGTGCCACCACTCTTCTAGACTATCAATTCACAAAGGAGGGACAAAGTCCACTCCCAAGGAGCACACACACGGTACTGTGATAAATGCTTTAAAATTTTTTTTTTATTCTTTTCTATCACCCTGGGAGAGTGCCACTGTGTCATCATAGCTCACAGCAACCTCAAACTTGGGCTCAAATGATCCCCCTGCCTCAGCCTCTGGAGTAGCTGGGACTACAGGCTCCAATCACCATGCCTGGCTAGTTTTTCCTCTATTTTTTTGTGAAGATGGGGAATTCTCACTCTTGCTCTGGCTGGTCTTGAACTTCTGAGCTCAAGCGATCCTCCCACCTCTGTTTCCCAGAGTGCTAGGATTATAGGCATGAGCCACCATGCCCAGCTAGGTTTTAAAATTAAATCAAGAAAAAAAATTGTTAAAATATGTTTAGAATAAAGTTGGAGGATGTAGAATTCATAGTATGTTTAAACTGATAAAGAAGTTAGAGATAAGGAAACTGAAGTTCAGAGAGAGGAAGAGACATACCAGGGTAACCCTGGGTGAGCACCCAAGTCTCCGAACTGCTTATCCTCTACTCTTCACTACTCCTCCTTCTCTCTCATCAACTGTTATGTCTATCCTTTTTCTCTTTTCTCTTAATAGTTTGAAAGGAATAAAATTAAATTATATTTCTACTTATTTATTTACCGTCAGAGGCTTGCTCTCTTGTGTGGGCTAAAGTTCAATGGCATCATCATAGCTCACAGCAACTTCAAATTCTTGGGATAAGCAATCCTCCTGTCTCAGCCTCCCAAGTAGCTGGGACTACAGGTGCCTGCCATCCTGGATGTCTAATTTTTCTATTTTTTGTAGAGATAGGGTCTTGCTATGTTGTCCAGGATCATCTCAAACTCCTAGCCTCAAGTGACCTTCTCACTTCAGTCTCCCAAAATGTTAGAATTACAGGCATGAGCCACCATACTAGGCCTTTATCTACTTATTTAACTCAGTTGCAAAGTCCACAAAATTACTCAGCTCTTTACATTTAACTATTAGAATAAAAAATAAATATGTGAATAGCAGAGACCCAAGTCCATACTTTAACATATATTTTCCTGAGAAAATTGTGCACATCTGCATCAGGATAGTTCTGGATTTTTTGTTTGTTTATTTGCTTGTTTGTTAATATTGAGACAGAGTCTCACTTTGTCACCCTTGGTAGAGTGCCATGGAGTCATAGTTCACAGCAACCTCAAACTCTTGGGCTCAAGTGATTCTCTTGCCTCATCCTCCCAAGTAGCTGGGACTTCAGGTGCTTGCCACAATGCCTGGATATTTTTTTCTTGTTGTTGCTGTTTAGAAGGCCCGGCCGGGTTCAAACCCACCAGCCCTGAAGCATGTGGCTAATGCCCTAACCACTGAGCTACCGGTGCCCAGCCTACATGAGAATATTTTTATAGGAATTGTTTTACTATGTGGTCAGGCTGCCCCACAGGATAAAATATGACATAAGTGTCACTATGTCTCTGAGCTTCAGCCAAAACTTCAACTCAAGACATCATGGAATTTTATCCCACCCTGGCTCTTGGTAAGCACATCAGACATTGTACAGACAAACCAAAAAGAACTCTAACAGGTTGGGATCAGAGGCTCACACCTGAAATCCTAGCATTCTGGGAGGCCAAACAGGAGGATTGCTGAAGAACAGGAGTTTGAGACCAGCCTGAGCAAGAGCGAGACCCCTATCTTTATAAAAAAAAAAAAAAAAAAAAAATAGCCAGGTACTGTGGCAGGTGCCTGTAGTCCCAGCTATTCTGGAGGCTGAGGCAGGAGGATCACTTGAGCCCAGTGGTTTGAGGTTGCTGCAAGAGAGGCTGATACCATGGCACTCAAACCTGGGACACAGAGTAGACCCTTTCTCTGAAAAATGACCTCTATTAACAGACCTCAAGTAGACCAGGACAATAAAAACAATGAGGAGGAAGAAACAGAGACCCTTGCTGGTTTGTCTCCCAGCCCAGACTCTCCTACCTACCCAGCTTGTCATCTAGGGAGTGACCTTGACCACAAGGTCCCTGCATCCAGAGTATGGCTAGGACGTGAGGAAGAGCAAACCCATCTGACCTACTTTTACAGAAAGAGATGAAAGACTCCAAGCAGTTATCATGTAAATCCTTACCATAAACCTCTCCCAGCTGCTCTGAAGAGGGCTCCAGACTTCCCATTTGCATTAACCCTTAACCTCTGCCCACAGTACTTTCCAGTGTCTCAACCCGACATCCTCAGAGACCGGGCTTTTGTGCCCCAGCCTTGTCTGCCACTATCCATTTGCCTCACCCAAAGAGCTCTACTTTATCCTCTATAATCTAGTGTCCCAGGGCCACTGGAAAATTCATTCAAAGAACTGGTTTTCCCTTGGGGAAAACTCCATAGATCTGATATTTGGAAAACTGCATTAAATCTGGTAAAGGGAAAACAAATAGCTTGGAAGCAATGATTTAACTTGTGCCATGTCAGAAATAAAAAATTAGATGTAATGAGTATCGCTCATTATAAAAGAATGTTTCTTTGATCTTGGATGCATAGCGGTTCATAATGCAGGCAGGAATAAAAAAGGAAAGGCTAAAATTGTTTGCATTCCTGCAAAAAAAATAAAATAAAATAAAAAAATAAAATTGTTTGCATTGATTATTACAGCATAGATTTTAGATAAGTAGTGCCTCCTATAAGTCCCTGTACAACATCTGGTACGACATATGCTCTTAATGAATAAAGGAGCCCTAAAGTTTTCAATTCCTATGAAATAGCCCATTGACCCTAACTGATTGAGACAGTCGGTTTGGGGGTCTATGAGCACATTTTTGTTTCCTGAAGAACTACAACTAGTGGGCTTTGCTCACCTTTTTCCAAAGTAGGAAGAACATTCGGCTTTGGGGAATCTGAAATGACCCAAATCTTTGACACCAGCCAGGAAAGCATCAAGTAGACACGTGTGTGCTACGCACTTTTCTGAACTAACATTTTCCACATAACTAATAAAGTCCTGGGGTTTAGGGCTGAGGGACAGAAGCAACAAATTGTAGATGTGCTTGCATATTCAGTTGCCTTAAGCAGATCATTGCTTACAATGACTTGGCTTGCAAAGTAAAGAAAACACGACAAAGAAAAAGCACATATCGATTCTTCTTTCTGGAAGGAATCCCAGAACATCCAGACCAGAGATTTTATATGGCTTGTCTCTGATGGAAGACTCCATTCTTTTCCATTCTCAATAACTCCATGAATAGCTAGCTGTTCAGGTTATGGACCACAAGGGCTTCACAGTTAAGAGGATGCCATTCTTATCACAGATATCATTATAATTTTCTATTTTTGTGCATGTTTTTATTTATAAATTTATTGACCCTAAAAATGGATGTTATGACAATTTTTAGCAGATGGCAGTAAAATGCCTTTGCTAACAAAATCTGCATGTTACAATTTCTGAAAAATGAAAGTAAATGGTTTTCATCAAACTGGTTTAATATGTGTCATTCTGTTTCAGCTTGAACAAGAAGAAAGATCTTAATTATCTAAAAGCATCTAAGACAACCTGTTCTTCTATGCAAGGAAATGTTTTGCCAACTGATGCTCTGATAATGGGGTATCATAAAATCTAAAACAAAATTCCCCATTGGTTTTCTGGCACTGACTACATTACTATTTCATGTAATAGTTCATATCGTAAGCTATTTGTTTATTATATTAGAAAGATATCTTTGATTTTCTCTAAGTCTTTGGTTATGATAAGATTCATTACATAATAACAAATATTGATTTACCACTAAAAACTCACAAAGCACAAGTGCATGGACATAAACCAGAGATTCCTAAATAATTATCAACTGTTTTTATAGTATGAAAATTTCATCAGTATAAAAATAACTGCCATTATAATTTAGAGTAAAGATGCATACTTTTTGTTTATTTTTGTCAAATTCTTATTTTTAAATCATATCAGACTTGTTTTTTGTCAAATTCTTATTTTTAAATCATATCAGACTCATAAAAAAAGATGGAAAAATGGTCTTGCACTCAGCCAAGTGCAATGGCTCGTGCAGGTAATTCCAGCACTTTGGAAGTCCAAGGCAGGAAGACTGCTTCAGTCTAATGGTTCAAGTCTAGCCTGGGCAACACAGCACAACCCTGTGTCTATAAAAAATATAAAAATTAGCTGAGTGTGGTAGGATACACCTATAATCCCAGCAACTCAGGAAGCTGAGGCAGCAGGATTTTTTGAGCCCAGGATTTTAAGGTCACAATGAGCTATGATCGCATCACTGCAGTCTATCGGGGGCAACAGAGCAACACCCTGTCTCTAAAAAAAACAAAAATTCTGTATACGCTTCACTTGGTTTTCTCTAATTTACAATGTGCATAGCCATCATACAATAATCAATACCAGAAAACTAATCTAAAATCCTTCTTTAAGTTTTACTCATTGTCCCCCAGAAAAAAGAAGAAAAAGTTATTTTCTCTGGTCCAGAATTCAATTTAGGATTCCACATTGCATTTAGTTGTCATGCCTTCTTTGTCTCTTCCAACCTAGGACAATTTGAGTTTTTACTTTTTTTCTTTTGTTTTCCATGACTTTGATGATTTTTTTAAATTATTTTTTTATTAAATCATAACTTTGTACATTGATGCATTTATGGGGTTCAGGGTACTTCTTTGACATACAATGTGAAATGTTTACATTGAACTAAGTAACACATCCATCCCAATTATACTCATTTCTTAATAATTTTGAAATGTACAATTGCATCATGCACATTAGGTGAGGTCCCCCGAATACCCTCCCTCCTCCCATATACCCCTTCCCCTTCCCTCTCTCTCCTCTTCCATTCTACTTTCTGGACTATAGTTACATTTTACAATTCGTATGAGTGTGTAAATGGTTATATATTGATTTCATAGTAGTATTGAGTAGATTGGATACTTTTTTTTCCATTCTTGAGATACTTTACTAAGAAGAATATGTTCCAGCTCCATCCAGGTAAACATAAAAGATGTTAAGTCTCCATCTTTTTATGGCTGCATAGTATTCCATGGTGTACATATACCACCATTTGTTAATCCATTCATGGGCTAATGGGCACTTGGGCTGTTTCCATGTCTTGGCTATTATGAATTGGGCTGCAATAAACATTCTGGTGCAAATGTCTTTGTTGTAAAATAATTTTTGATCATCTGGGTATATACCCAGTATAGGAATTGCAGGATTGAATGGTAGGTCTACTTTTAGTTCTTTGAGTGTTCTCCAAACTTCTTTCCCAAAAGGTCATAGTAGCCTGCAGTCCCACCCGCAGTGCAGAAGTGTTCCCTTCTCTCCACATCCACGCCAACATTTGTAGTTTGGGGATTTTGTGAAATGAGTTACTTTTACTAGAGTTAGATGATATCTCAAAGTGGTTTTGATTTGCATTTCTATGACAATTAAAGATGATGAGCATTTTTTCATGTATCTGTAGGCCATGCACGTGTCTTCTTCAGGGAAGCTTCTGTTCAAGTCTCTTGCCCACAATGAAAGGGGATCACTTGTTCTTCTTTTATTAGTTTGAGTTCTCTGTGTATTCTAGTTATCAAACCTTTGTCAGAAACATAACCTTTTTAAATATCTTCTTCCATTCTGAGGGCTGTCTGCTGGATTTACTTACTGTGTTCTTGGCTGTGCAAAAGCTTTTTAGTTTGATCAGATACCAGTAATATATTTTTGGTGTTGCTTCAATTGCCTGGGGAGTCCTCCTCATAAAATATTATCCCAGGCCAATTTCTTTACATGTTTTCCCCTCACTCTCTTCTAGTATTTTTATAGTTTCATGTCTTAATTTTAAATCTTTTATCCAGGGAGAATCAATTTTTGTTAATGGTGAAAGGTGGGGGTCCAGTTTCAGTCTTCTACAGGTCACCAGCCAGTTCACCCAGCACCATTTGTTAAATAGGGAGTCTTTCCCCCACTGAATATTTTTGATAGGCTTGTCAAAGGTCAAATGATGATAAGCAGCTGGGTTCATCTCTTGGTTCTCTATTCTGTTCTATAAATCTGCCGCTGTGTTTTTGTGCCAGTACCATGCTGTTTTGATCACTATAGATTTATAGTATAGCCTGAAGTCTGGTAATGTGATACCTCCTGACTTGTTCTTATTTCTGAGTAATGTATTTGCTATTCAAGGTTTTTTCTGATTCCATATAAAACAAAGTACTATTTTTTCAAGTTCTTTAAAGTATGACAATGGTGCTATAATAGGGATTGCATTAAATCTGTAGATTGCTTTGGGTAGTATGGACATTTTAACAACATTGATTCTACCCAGCCATGAGCATGGTATGTTTTTCCATTTGTTAACATCTTCAGCTATTTCTTTTCTCAGAGTTTCATAGTTCTCTTTATAGAGATCTTTCACGTCCTTGGTTAGGTAAATTCCCAGATATTTCATCTTCTTTGAACTATTGTAAAGGAATAGAGTCCTTGATTGTTTTTTCACCTTGGCTATTGTTGTCATATATAGAAGCTACTGACTTGTAAATATTGACTTTGTATCCTGAGACACTGCTGTATTCCTTGATCACTTCTAAGAGTTTTGAAGTTGAGTCCCTGGGATTTTCTAGGTATAGGATCATGTCATCAGCAAAGAGTACAGCCACTATTACATTGAATGGTGTAAAATTGAAAACATTTCCACTCAGATCAGGAACGAGGCAAGATTGGCCACTGTCTCCACTGCTATTCAACATAGTAATGGAATTGCAATCAGGCAAGAGAAGGCAATCAAGGGTATCCAAATAGGGTCAGACTTTGATGATTTTACAAGGCATTCGGAGGAGGGAGGAGCTAAGATGGCCAACTGGAGCCAGCTTTCAACAGAAGCTCCTACACAGAGAGAGAGATAATGGCCAGAATGAACCCAATAAATCTGAAGGTTGGGAGCTGAACTGAGAGAGAAGAATGATAAGTGCACATCAATCATCCTTGCTGAGGCAAGCTGTGACTCCAAGGAAGCAAATTTCAGGTACAAAACCCATCCCAAAGAAGATGAGAGTCCATACCCTCTCCCAAGAGAGTGGCTCACTGCATGCACTCTACAAGTGAGCAATGAACAGAAGACCTCTTGTTTCATCCCACAGGGGAGAGCTGCTGAAAGCCCAGACTCCTTCTCCAGAGACATTATGCTGTAAGCCTGGGAATTCCCTTGCCGAGCATAAAAACTGAACAAATATTTTCCCTGCCATTCTGAACTCCCAGTCCACACTTCCCTCCTCGCCTAGCAGTCTAGAAGCCTATCCCCTGCAGAGCACAGAGTGTCTAGCAGTTCCTTGCTAGGGATGGGAATTGCATGGGCCACAGCATAGCTGTGCTGAAACTGTGACTTGAATAGAAGTGGAGAGAGATGCAGGGGGAGCAGGATTGGCCCAATGCCACATAAGTGCCTAGTGGTGGCACCTGCAAAACAGCAGCAGCAATAGTGGCACATTCCATTCTCCTGTGGGGGTCAAATTTTGGAGAGACACTTACCCAATTCTATAGACCATGGGAAGGAGCCAGATCTCACCCAGCAGGGGTACCAGAGGAGGAGTGCATCTGGGCAGAGGCTCGGTCTCTGAGGGAGAAAAGCACACGCTGCAACAGTAACCTCTGACTCAGAACAGATTCAGGAGGAACACTCCCCAGTTTCCAATGAGCACCAGAGAGAGTCAGACTTGAGTTCCCCCTGCCTGTTACTGGCCCAGATGAGGAGGCATTGACTCCCCTTTGACTCTGGCAGGGGCAAATACCTGGCACATATGCTCACAGCTCCATGGGGTTACCAGTGGCTGGGTGTCACTGAGGTGCAAGGTGGGGAAGGAGGCGTCAATCCCTCTGGACTAACCCTTTAGCTGGGTGGGCCTTTCTGTCTTCACTGAGCACTGGAGTGAGTCACAATTGAGCTTTCAGTGGACTCCTGCAGTCTGGTTGGTGGAGACTTTTTGAACCCTCCCACTTGAACAGCAATTGTAATGCCTGGGACAATTGGTTTGGAACTCTTGGCCTAGGCTGACCACCTGAGACCCTAACCCTGGTTGTGTCACTGTGGGAGGGACTGCTTCTCTTCTCCCAGTTGTAGACAGTGGGGGGTGGGGTGTTTTAGTTGCTTGTATCTCTCCCCAGCTGAGATTTCAGCCCAAAATTGCTGATTCACTAGGATTGGATAGAGGCTGGCTGAATCCAAGAAAGGGCCACCTAGCCCCATCACATCAATCAGGTCCCCAGAGTCTCAGGCTGCAGGACTAAAAGGGATCTTTGTAAAGCTGTAGGGGGAAAGCCACAGTCACCAGTCCCAGCTGGTAAAGGGCTGGTTAACTGTAAGGACCAAAGTAACACCGTTTTGTTAATAGACTCCATTTTACAGGGTTGCTGTGTAATGCTTGTTTTGCAAATTTTGGTTCCCTGCTTCAGTTCCCCGAGCCACCCCCACCAGTTGAGCAATATCTGCCCCTCCCTGATTAGCAACCACCGTCCTGCTTCTGGCTCCACCAAGAAATACAATCAGCGAGTGACAAGATACCTAGACTCACCCTCGCCCCACTCCCCCCTCATCCCCCTCCCCCTCCCATTTTCCTTTCTGTACCCTATAAGATCAACCCGACCCAGCCTCTCTGGGTCCTGTCCACCATTATGATGGAAACTGAGGGCCCAAGCTTAAGCTGGTAATAAAACTCCACCCTTTGCTTTTGCATCAGAACATGTGGCATGAGTTTCTTCTGGGGGGAGTCCAAGATTCGGGCACAACATAACTACAACTCCTGGAGCCCTCAATCCAATCTCACCTTACCAGCTTCTCTAGCCAAACTGTAAAAAATAATCATAGGGGAAACCAACAGAAAAACTCTGGGAACAAGAATAAATAGAGTAGATCAACTCCTCCAAGGAATGACAAAGGAGATACATCAGAAGATGCCATTCATAAACAAATGGCTGGAATGTCAGATACAGAATTCAGAATATGGATGGCAAATAAAATTAATGGAATGGAAGTAAAGTTGGAATTAGAAATTCAAGGAGTAGGCTCGACTCCCATAACACAGTGGTTATGGCTGCAGTCACATACACCAAGATTGGCAAGTTTGAACCCAGCTGGTGCCAGCTAAACAACAATGACAACTGCAACAAAAAATACAGCTGGGCATTGTGGTGGGTGCCTATAGTCCCAGCTACTTGGGAGGTTGAGGCAAGAGAATCACTTAAACCCAAGAGTTTGAGGTTGCTGTGAGCTGTGATGCCAAAGCACTCTACTAAGGGTGACATAGTGAGACTCTGTCTCAAAAAAAAAAAAAAAGAAAAGAAAAAAGTAAAGAAATTCAAGGAGTAGTTCAAAATTTGTCTCAAGAAATCAATGAATTCAAAGACAAAGTCTCCAAGGATTTAGACATAATGAAAAAGAAGTTACAGACCTCAAAGAAATGAGAAATACAGTAGAATCTCTCAGTAATAGAGTGAAGCATGCAGAAGAAAGGATCTCTGATGCTGAAGATAAAGCTTTTGAATGCTCCCAAATTCTCAAAAAGGCAGAGAAATGGAGAGCAAAAACAGATCACTCCCTGAGAGACTTGTGGGACCACTCCAAAAGAGCAAACATTCATCTTATAAGAGAATGGTCATAAAGGCACTGATGTCTACTCTAAGACATAATAGAGAATTTCCCAAGCATGGCAAGAGATACAAAAATTCAGATAGCAGACAGTTTCAGAACTCTAGCATGACTCTATCCAAATAAACATATACTAGATACACTGTACTTAACATTGCCAAAGTTAACATGAAGAAGAAAATTCTCCAACCAGCCAAACATAAGAAAAATAGAACCTACAAGGGGAAGAATATTAGAATGACTACATATCTCTCAGCTGAAACTTTTCAAGCCAGAAGAGGATGGTCATTGACTTTCAATCTCCTAAAACAAAACAACTTTCAACCCAGGATCCTGTATCCAGCTAAACTGAGTTTCATTTGTGATGGAGAAATCAATTATTTTACCGATTTACACATGTTGAAGAAATTTGCCATAACTAAACCAGGTCTTCTGGATATTCTCAGACTCAAACTCCACAATAATCAGCTTAATGGTCTACCACCAAAGTAAATTCACCCAGAAAGCCTTGAAAAAACCTAACATCCCTAATGGTAAAAAGATTAAAAATATCCACTGCACACTTGAAAAACACGACAACCAAAGCACTACCATGCTTATCAATACTCTCAATTAATGTGAATGGCTTAAATTGTCTTCTAAAGAGGCACAGGTTGGCTGATTGGGTACAAAAACTCAGGCCATTTAGTGTTTTCTCTATTCTTTTCTGTAAATCAATTCAGTCTTACCACTGAGGGTTGGGGGGAGGGGGGAAATAATGTAATGAAGAATAATAAAATACATGTATTTACTCTCAAAAAAAATTTAAAAAATGAAACTCAAAAAATACCTCAGGCCAGATATCTGTTGCATACAAGAATCTCATCCTTAAAGGATAAAAATAGATTGAGGGTGAAGGGATAGACATCTATAATAAAGGAAAATGGAAATCAGAAAAAAGCAGGGGTGGCAATTTTATTCACAGATACAAAGGCTTTAAACAAACAAAGGTAAAGAAAGATGAGGATGGTACTTCATATTTGTCAAGGGAAACACTCAATATGAAGAGATTTCAATTGTTAACATTTATGCACCCTACCAGAATGCTCCTCAATTTATAAAGGAAACCCTAACAAACTACATGAACAATTTGATATCTTCCTGCACTATAATAGTTGGAGATTTTAACACCTCTTTGGCAGTGTTGAATATATCCTCCAAGAAAAAACTAAACTAAGAAATATTGAACTTAATATTGACCCTACAACCTATGGACTTAACAGACATCTAAAGAACATTACACCCTAATAAAACTGAATATACATTCTTCTCATCAGCCCATGGAACATCCTCCAAAATTGACAACATCTTAGATCACAAGTCTAACCTCAGCATATTTAAAAGAATAGAAATTATTCCTTGTATTTTCTCAGACCATCATGGAATAAAAGTTGAACTCAACAACAACAGAAATCTTCACATTCAAACAAAGTCATGGAAACTAAATAACCTCATGCTAAATAATAGCTGGATCAAAGATAAGATTAAGAAGGAAATTACCAAATTTTTGGAACAAAACAACAATGAAGACATGAATTATGAAAACCTGTGGGATACTGCAAAGGCAGTCCTAAGAGGAAACTTTATAGCATTGCAAGCCTTCCTCAACAGAACAGAAAGAGAGGAAGTCAACAACTTAATGGGTCATCTCAAGCAACTGGAAAAGGAAGAAAATTCCAACCCCAAACCCAACAGAAGAAAATAAATAACCAAATTTAGACCAGAATTAAATGAAATTGAAAACAAGAATCATTCAGAAGATCGACAAATCAAAAACTTGGTTTTTTGAAAAGATTAACAAAATTGATATTCCTTTGTCTAACCTAACCAGAAACAGAAAAGTAAAATCCCTAATATCATCCATCAGAAATGATGAAGGAAAAATAAGAATAGACACCTCAGAAATCCAAAACACCCTTAATGACTACTACAAAAATCTCTATTCTCAGAAGTAGGAAAATCTGGAGGAAATAGACCAGTATCTGGAAGCATATCACCTTCCTAGACTTAGACAGAAAGAATTGGAAATGTTGAATAGACCTACATCTAGTACTGAAATAGCATCAACTATATGAAATCTCCCAAAAAAGAAAAGTCTGGGAACAGATGGCTTCACATCAGATTTCTACCAAACTTTTAAAAAGAAACTAGTACTTATATTACATAACCTTTTCCAAAACATAGAAGAAGGAATACTTCCCAACACATTCTATGAAGCAAATATCATCGTGATACCCAAATCAAGAAAAGACCTAACAAAGAGAGAAAATTATAGACCAATATCATTAATGAATATTGATGCAAAAATGTTCAATTTGATCCTAGCAAACAGAATTCAACAACACATCAAAAGAATTATACACCATGACCAAGTTGGTTTTATCCCAGTGTTAAAGGGTTGCTTCATCCAATGCAAATCTATAAATATAATACATCACATAAAATAAAAAACAAAGACCATATGATTTTCTCAATTGATGCAGAAAAATCTTTTGATAATATCCAGCATCCTTTCATGTTCAGAACACTTAAGAAAATTGGCTTAAAAAGGTCATTTCTTAAACTGATAGAGGCCATCTATGGCAAACCCACAGCCAATATCATATTAAATGAAATAAAATTAAAAACATTTCCACTCAGATCTAGACAAGGATGCCCTTCATCTCCACTGCTATTCAACATAGTAATGGAAATCTTAGCCATGGCAATCAGGCAAAAGAAGGCAATCAAGGGTATCCAAATGGAGTCAGAGGAGATCAAACTTTCACTCTTTGCAAATGGTATGATTTTATACCTGGAAAACTCCAGGGACTCAACTACAAAACTCTTAGAAGTGACCAAGGAATACAGCAGCATCTCAGGATACAAAATCAATACTCACAAATCAGTAGCTTTTACTTATACCAACAATAGTCAAGCTGAAAAAATAGTCAAAGACTCTATTACTTTTATAGTAGTGCCAAAGAAGATGTAATTTTGGGGAATTTACCTAACAAAGGACATGAAAGATCTCTATAAAGAGAACTATGAAACTCTGAGAAAAGAAATAGGTGAAGATGCTAACAAATGGAAAAACATACCATGCTCCTGGCTGGGAAGAGTCAACATTGTGAAAATGCCCATACTACCCAAAGCAATATACAAATTTAATGAAATCCCTATTAAAGCACCACTGTCATACTTTAAAGATATGGAAAAAATCATACTTCATTATATGGAATAAGAAAAAACTTGAATAGCCAAGACATTACTCAGACCAAAAAACAAATCAGGAGTAATCATGCTACTGGACTTCAGGCTATACTATGACTCTATAGTGATCAAAATAGCATAGTACTGGGTGGCACCTGTGGCTCAAAGGAGTAGGGGGCCGGCCCCATATGCTAGAGGTGGTGGGTTCAAACTCAGCCCCAGCTAACAACAGCAAAAAAAAAAAAAAAAAACCAGCATGGTAATGGCACAAAAATAAACCGGTAGATGTATGGAACAGAATAGAGAACCAAGAGATGAACCCAGCAACTTATCTTCATTTGATCTTTGACAAGCCTATCAAAAACAAATTGGGGGAAAGATTCCCTATTTAACAAATGGTGCTGGGTGAATTGGCTGGCGACCTGTAGAAGACTGAAACTGGACCTTAACATTTCACCATTAACAAAAATTGATTCTCACTGGATAAAAGACATGAAACTATAAAGATAGTTGGAGAGAGTGCAGGGAAAACACTTGAAGAAATTGGCCTGGGAGAATATTTTATGAGGAGGACCCTCCTGGCAATTGAAGCAACACCAAAAATATATTACTGGTATCTGATCAAACTAAAAAACTTTTGCACAGCCAAGAACACAGTAAGTAAATCCAGCAGACAGCCCTCAGAATGGAAGAAGATATTTACAGGTTATGTTTCTGACAAAGGTTTGATAACTAGAATACACAGAGAACTCAAACTAATAAAAGAAGAACAAGTGATCCCATTTCATTGTGGGCAAGAGACTTGAACAGAAGCTTCTCTGAAGACACGTGCATGGCCTATAGACACATGAAAAAATGCTTATCATCTTTAATCGTCACAGAAATGCAAATCAAAACCACTTTGAGATATCATCTAACTCAAGTAAAAGTAGCCCACATCACAAAATCCCCAAACTACAAATGTTGGCGTGGATGTGGAGAGAAGGGAACATTTCTGCACTGCGGGTGGGAATGCAGGCTACTACTTTCCTTTTGGAAAGAAGTCTGGAGAACACTGAAGGAATTAAAAGTAGATTTGCCCTTTCATCCTGCAATTCCTCTACTAGGTATATATCCAGATGACCAAAAATAATTTTACAACAAAGATATTTGTACCAGAATGTTTATTGCAGTCCAATTCATAATTGCCAAGTCATGGAAGAAGCCCAAGTGCTCATTGACCCATGAACAGATTAATAAACTGTGGTATATGTAAACCATGGAATATTATGCAGCCATAAAAAGATGGAGACTCTACCTCTTTTATGTTTACATGGATGGAGCTGCAACATATTCTTCTTAGTAAAGTATCTCAAGAATGGAAGAAAAAGTATCCATTGTACTCAGTACTATTATGAAACCAATATATAATCACCTACACTTTCATATGAAGATAAAACACAACTATAGCCCAGAAGGAAGGAGGGAAGAAGAGGGTGAGGGGAAGGGAGGGGTTAGGCCAGCTGGAGGGAGGGTAATTGGTGGGACCTCACCTATGGTGCATATTGCAAGGGCACATGTCAAATCTATTAAGAGTAGAGTATAAATGTCTTAACATAACAGTTAAGTGAGGTGAAGGCTATGTTAACCAGTTTGATGTAAACACTTCAAATTGAATATAAAATCAGCACATTGCACCCTATAAATGCATTAATGTACACATTCTAATTTAATTAAAAAAAAAAAAAAAAGCACAGCAGGCCTTTAGGCCCTTTTCAGATTTGTAGAGCTCTAGTCAGCATCCAGGACCTTTCCTCATGATTAAATTAAACTTAAACCTACTAAATAAACATAGGGGCAGGCCCATAGCTCAGTGGGTAGGGTGCCAGCCGAATATACCAAGGCTGGCAGGTGCGAACCGGCCTGGGCCTGCTAAACAACAATGACAACTGCAACAAAAAATAACCATGCTTTGTGGTGGGCACCTATAGTCCCAGCTACTTGGGAGGATGAGGCAAGAGAATCACTTAAGCCCAAGAGTTTGAGGTTGCTGTGAACTGTGATGTCCTGGCACTCTACCCAGGATGACAACTTGAGACTACATCTCAAATAAATAAACAAAGGAACACTGGCACACACACACACACAAAGGCATTGGCCAGTTATTTTGTGGAATGTTCCACAATTCAGGCTTATGGTAAAATAAAACATGTGTCTGGTCTTGTCCACACCTAAGACCTTTGGAATCTCTGTAGTGGTGAGTGCTTTTTCTGTATGAGGTTGCTCCTTGCCCTGGATAACTTCAGAATAGGTGTTGGTTGCCAGAGAAACCAAACAGGTAAGAAGAGAGTTAGCAGTTCCTTTTTTTTTTGAGACAGAGTCTCACTTTGTTGCCCTTGATAGAGTGCCATGGCATCATAGCTCATAGCAAATGTTATGCCCAGGAGTCTCTCAAAGACCACAGCACCAGACAAGTTGAATTTAAAGAGGAGTTCCTCAGTGTCCCAACATGGGGTTTCTGAGAGTAGTCTCGAGTTGTTTGTGGCTCTGGTTTTTATAGGGCAAAACTTTTCCAGGGCCAAGCAAGTGTTATTACAGAAACAAAAATACCAGTTAAAGGGGTCGGGGGAATCACGAGGGTATGACAGTTAGTTATTTTACACAATGCTATGATCACAAGAGTGATTAGTGATTTTTTTTCCTTACAAAATAGGTATAAAGGCCACTCTTTCCTGCTGCCGCTCTTTTGGAGCTGTTTTCGCCCTCTCTTCTTTTCTCCATGTGACGAGTTTCGCATACCCCCAGTGGTGTTCGTGTGTTCAGGGCTTATACTGCTGTCTTAGCCCCCTCACAATGGCGGGCATCCTGTTTGAGGATATTTTCGATGTGAAAGATATTGACCCAGAGGGCAAGAAGTTTGACCGAGGTGACAAGTTCTGGTTGGTCATAGCTAGTACCTTGTATGAAGACGGTACCCTGGATGATGGTGAATACAACCCCGCTGTATTCACAGGCCTTCCAGGGCTGATCAATTTGATTATGTAATGTATGGGAAAGTGTACAGGATTGAGGGAGATGAAACTTCTCCTGAAGCAGCAACACGCCTCTCTGCCTACGTGTCCTATGGGGGCCTGCTCATGAGGCTGCAGGGTGATGCCAATGACCTGCATGGATTTGAAATGGATTCCAGAGTTTACCTGCTGATGAAGAAACTGGCCTTCTGAACCTCAAGGAAAGGCAACCTTGATGCTTAGTCACTCAGATTGTGGACATTGGTCAAGCCTGAGTAACAGATGCTGTTGTTCACCTGATAAGGAGAAGCTGGCTCCCTTTCTCCTGAGGGTGCATCTTTAGCTGATCTGTACTCAATGGGAACTGACTTACCTGTAAAAGACCCAGTGGAGGAAGAGCTTAAAATGAATAAGAAGTTGTCTTATGTATGTGATTTTTCAAATTAAACTTTACTTTTTCAGATTGTCCCCCCTGTAAAAAAAAAAAAAAAAAAAAATAGGTATAAATCACAATGTCCTGGGGGGAAACGCAGGGAGGGGAACTTACAGGTAAGGGTTATAAAGGGCATAATCATAAAAAACTATAATCAATAGGGCCAAAATCAGAAGCAAATGCATTTACAGTTACACAATGG
>CAUYRH010090991.1:0-15993 GCA_963574655.1 Perodicticus potto
AATGTTTTCACATAGTAAATGAGAAAATATCATGAATGTTATATCAATCAGGTTGATAAAAATATCTCCGATTGTATGTGAAGCCTGCACACTGTACCCCATGACTGAATTATTGTACATAGCTATGACTCAATAAAAAAAAATAAAAAAATAAAAAAATAAAAAGATAAGCAGATGTGGGAAAGTGAAGAAGGGGAAGCAATGAGTATAAACACCTTTTTAGAGGATTTTTGCTATAAATAGGAGCAAATGAGTGGGACAAGAGCAGAGGGGAACATGGGGTCAAGTGAGGTTTGTTTTGTAGCTTAGGTCGGAGTTAACACAGTTTGTTTATAAACTAATAGGATTAACCCAGTAGAGACAAGAGAGACTGGAGAGATTGATTAGAGAGAGAGAGAGAAAGGGAGTAGGGAGACTGAAGGTGGACAAAAATACAGGAAGAAACAGAGCCTTTGAACAAGTTAGAAGGAACGGAACTCAGTGCAAGTTGGAGCAGATGGCCTAGATATGAACAGAGACATGGAACAGTTCACCACTTTGAATAAAAAGCAAAAAGTAAATTGGAAAAGGATATTCTCTTTAATAATTGGTGATGAAGAAAGAGAATACTCATATGCAGAAGAATGAAAATAGATACCCATCTTTTGTTTCCCCAAATCAACTCAAAAATGATTAAAGACTTAAATCTAAGAACTGAAACTATGAAACTGCTAGAAAACATGATGGAAACACTATAAGACATTGGTTTGGGCTGGGCAAATTTTTAGAGGAAGACCTCAAAAGCACAAGCAACAAATGCAAAAATAAACAAATGGAATCACATCAAGCTAAAAAGCTTCTACACCGCAAAGGAAACAGAACAAGGTGAAGAGCTAACTTACAGAGTGGGAGAAAATATCTATAAACTATCTGTCTGATAAGCGCTTCAGAGCCAGAATATATAAGGAATTCAAGCAATTTAGTAGCAAAAACATTTATACAATTAAAAAATGGGCAAAAGATATGAAAAGACATTTCTCAAAAGAAGACATACAGATAAGCAATGGGTTTATGGGAAAATGCTCAACATTGCTAATAATCTGGAAGATGCAAATTAAAACCACAATGAGTTATCATCTCACCCCAGTTAGAATAACTATTATCAAAAAGATGAAATAATAAATATTAGTGAGATGTGGAAAAAAGGAATGCCTGTACACTGTTGGTGGGAATGTAAATTAGTGCAGCCATCACTGAAAATACTATGCAGGTTTCTCAAAAAACTAAAAATAGAACTATCATATGGTCCAGCACTCCCACTGCTGAGCATACATTCAAAGAAAGGAAATCAGTATATCAAAGAGATATCTGCACTCCCACATTTACTGCAGCATTATTCACAGCAACCAAGATGCAAACTCAACCTAAGTACTCATCAACAGATGAATGGATAAAGAAAATGTGGTGTATATCCACAATGGAATTTAATACAGCTATTAAAAAGAATGAAATCTTGTAATTTGCAGCAACATGAATGGAACTGGAGATCATATCTGAAGTGACATAAGCCAGGTATAGAAAACAAATATCACATTATTTCACTCAAGTGAGAGCTAAAAAAGTATATCTCATGGAGATAAAAGGTTGAATCGTGGTTACCAAAGGATGGGAAGGAAAGGGCAGAAGTGAGGTTGAAGAGAAGATAGTTAATGGGTCCAAAAATATGGTTTGATAGAGGGATTAAATTGTAGTAGTAGCAGCTAGTACATTAGGAAAATTATATCTAACAGTAATTTATTGCATATTTCAAAATAGCTAGAGGAAAAGAGTTGTAATATGCCCAACACAAAGAAAAAATAAATGTTTGAGGTGATAGACATCCTAAATACCCTGATTGACCATTTCACATTACATAATTGTATACCAAAATATCAGGTACTGTCAAAATAAGTACAACTATGATCTATCAATACATATATATTTAAGTATAGGGATAGGTCTACCCACAGAGGTATTTCTACCTGGCTCTCAGATCTGGTTTCCCATTGTGAAGTTTGTCCTTCTCATCAATTACATTGGTCTGGCCACCTCAGAGACATAACTCTTTCTGTTCAGCCTGCTCTCCTGTCCCTTTTATTCTGAAACCATGCTGTCACTAGGAGCAGGGCTGACATCAGATTCAGGAGGGTAGAGAATGAGAGGGAACTAGAAGGCTCTCCAGACCCAGGCAGCCCCAGACTGTTTATGAGTCCATGTTTGTTCTGTGATATCTTCCCCAGCACAGAAATGGCCCCCAGGCCCTGTCCGCAGTGTTTTGCTGCTAATCTAAGCAGACAACTTGGGAAAATAATTCTCCCTTAGAGAACTGGAATTTTGGAACCAGATACTTTTGATCACTGTTCACGTTTTATTGCAGAGAAAGAACCAGAAAACATGGAAGATGGGTTTTGCCTTTTAATATTGAAACTTCTACCTAATTCTTGAGTTAAGTTTGACCCATTACAAATAGCAACCATTAAGTCTTTATCAACAGTGATTCTGAGAATGAAAATTCTAGCTCTCCTTTGTGTTATGTATCTTGTGTAATAGACACACATGTGTGTGGAAGCACCCTGGGGAGTGCTCAGTCAGGAAGACCTTACTAAGGTGAACAAGAAGATACTAGAAACCAGAACGCTGGTCTGCTTCTTCGTTGGTTGGCTGGAGAAAATTTGTCCTATGAAAACAATTCTCCAAATATAGCTATCATGTACGTTGCATCATTTGAAATTGCAGGTCTTCATGCATTCAATAGAAATAGCATCAACAATTGTATTGTTTAACTATAAAGAAGTGTGTATAGGCAGAGAGCGTCCCCCTTCTCAATAACCAAGTTCAGCCTGTCTTAGAAATTAGGCTTCTAAATTCCAGCAAGAGTCATTGTGGTTGATGCTTTCATGGCTGAATTTATTTAAAAATTTGAAATGCCCCATGCAGGCCAGTGTTCTTCATGTCTTTCTTTGGGATGCCACACCATTCTCTCACTCTTTTTCTCCCCCCCCCACCATCTTCTCTTGCCTCTTTGAATAGAGATTGACAGTTTACTAAACACATTTTTAAAATTTCAATTTATTTTCAAAGAGTGAAACGATTTCTAGTTCCCAGGCAACATCAAATGAGTTAAAGATGCAAATGATGCCAAATAAGAGAGGGTTTGTGATCCTGCCATTGGATCTGTTCTAATGCACTTGGTAAGAATTAAGGATGCTGTTCTGCACTGGGGAGCCTCTGACATGGGATGAATTCAGCAGCAGCCCCATAGAATAACAACCCAGTGTAGTGAGCCTGGGCCATAATGAGTTTAATAGGACTGGCAAATGAAAACATCAGAAACAAATACACATTCCAGCACCTTGGGAGACCAAGGCAGGAGGATTGCCTGAGGTCAGGCTGAGCAACATTGCAAGACCCCATCACTATAAAAACCAAACCAAACCAAATAAACAAACACACACACAAAAGACTTTTTTAAAAGATGGTTTATAGATGGACAAATAGATAGAAGCAGAAATGAACAGGGAAAGAACTCTGTGCTAAAATCACAGGACCTATTTAGTTTCGCCTGCACAACTTCCAGCTCCAGGACTATGGAAATTACACACTCTCTGAGCCTCAGTGCCCTTATTCTAAACTGGGGGTAGCAATATTGGGTCTTCTCACCATATTCTTGCATCTTCATTTGGGCAGCAAGGGCATGCCTTCTATCCCCTGCTCCCATCATGGCACGACGTAGAGACTGGCAGGCATGGCTTTGGAGCTCCACAAGTCCCGTTGTGTGACATAAAGCGAGTTACTCTTTCCCCTTTACCTGAATCTTAGAACAGTTTTAAGGGTTAAATGAGTTAATTCTTTCAAATAGAGTAGTTCCTGGCAAACAATGTATGCTGGGTGTGAGTTGCATCATCATTCCTGGCACTCTACTGGGTATGGGGGATTATAGGGAATAAAACAGATTTGGCCCTTGCTCTTAACAGATTTTGATATCAAATTGCCACATATACAGGAAATTCCATATAGTTGTTTTAAGCATCAAGCCATACAATAAATGCGGAAAAAGGCTTTATAAATTAAAGTCTTTACAAATACAAGTCATCATTATTATTCAAATTCTCCACACCCCCAAGGAAGAAAAATGACTTTAATGATGTGCATTAAACTAAATAATGCAGAATTTAATTAGTTTAAACTGTGGGATTCTGTATAAAAGACTTTTTAGGTGGGCTGCAGTACTGCTTTTAGAAAATAATGAGTCCGATTTAGGGCACTAAATGAGTTCCTAATGCCTTAAAGAATGAATATGCCCCCTGAAGAGCCCTCCTCAGGACTCACTTGGCACCAGTGCCACAGAGCTCCTTCCTATCCAGACAGCTATTCATCCTTGCAATAAACCATCTTGGACTACATATGAACAGCCAGGCATTAGGCAAACTCTTACTTATTTTTAGTTTTCATTCTACATTTTAATAGGTTTAACCTTTTCAATGTTCAATTTCTTTAAAGAGTTTTGAGTGTTTTCTAATGTCTTCTTTCATGGACATTCATCTCGACTGGCACACGAAATTATTTTTTTAATGCAAATTGATTTAAACACTGTACAATAAAAGTCAATTATAAGCCTGATAGCTGAACTCTTGGATCTCTTGACAATTTAAATATTCATGTAGACTTTTAGTAGTATCTAATGTGTGAAATCCAATACAGTCAAAAAGGATAATGAATGCACTCCAAATAGCTGGTGTTTGATAATGTATACTTTCTGGAATGCCCAACAGAGACATTCCCAAGGGAAAGGGACCATCTGTAATGTTTGAGGTAAAACTTTACCAGTCACATGCTACTTCTCCATTTCTAGAAAAGGCACGCCTAATTTCATGGAACTGTCTATCCACTTAGCTGTCTCTAGACGCAGACAGGTTTTGAATTCATAGGTGGGGCTGGAATAAACTAGCCATTTTTGTTTGAAAATAAATCTGTAGCACTTTAAGAATAATCCACCCTTGAAAAATAATGGGCTTCAAGTTTTCTCCTATTATCTTGAAAGGTATATTTGGAAAGGGCTTGTTAAACCAATAATGTGATTTTGATAGTTACCCAAATAGTCTCAAAATTAAAATGCATTAGAAAATACAAACACAAGTTAACTGTTGTAAGTGTGTTAACGATCATAAGCTTTAGGTGACAGTCATTGAATTTTACACTCCTTATTCTTTAGTGAGAGATAGGCAGTGATAAGATAAATCCCCCAAATCCACAGATATGATTTAACTTTTCAAAATAGAAAAGCAATTATTTAGTAATATTGAATATGTCATAGCTCATCACTCCACAAAATGGTGAATGAGGAAGTTTTTAAAGAAAATATGTTCAGAATCAATTTTCACTGTCATGTTTGGGAGCCAGGTGGACCTGAGATTAAATCTTGGTTCTGCTACTCATTAGTGTGTGATCATGGACAAACGGTTTAAACCAGTCTCTCTGCTTTTCTCTGGACATAGCTCATAGTAATGCCAACCTTTTAGAACTGAGAAGAAAGAATATATAATGTAATTTATGAAAAATACTTGGTTCATAGCAATTAATTTATGGCATGTGGTTATATGTATATACATGTTTTTTCTCATACATACACAGAAATTGATACCCTGACTCATGAAATCACTATTCCAGAAACACATAGCTCTTCAATAGCAGAATAAGCTTTGAATCTAAGGCTAATCTATTGAAGTTTCTTATAGTTAATGTGATCTTCATAAAGGCAATCAGGGGGACTCTCTAATTCTCATTTCTGAACACTATCAGGGTGCTCTAATTGAGTATTTCTATACCTGATCGAGTACTACAATGAAAACAAACAGATTTAAAATGTATATTAGTATGCAAGTGAAATAAACCACAAGCCAGCATGATACATAACAGAGGAAGTCTCCAAGATGCTATAACTGGAAGAAAACCAATTAATTTGGAATGCAGGTTAAATGTAAGTACAACAGACAACCTGCTGGGACTTTATTTAATATCAGTGAGTGAGAGAAGAGTCTATTCCATTCACAAAATAAACTAAACCTTGCAATAGATATGAACACGTTAGCATATCTAAAACTTTGATTTCTCTAGGTTTTACTTTCCTTTCACCCATCTTTTTCTTTAGCTTACATATTTTGCTAGAACCTAATAATGATAATTCCTGAAATTTTTCCAAGCTTTATTTGATATTAGTAGTCTCTACTAAATATCAATTCTGTTATCAACTGACAGCAATGCAAATGTAGCGCTACTAATAATAACATACACAAACACTCTCTTCGGGGGGATATAATTAATTATAAGATGTAGTCTTTGGTGTCAAGTTGTTTACAATATAGTGTGGGAAGATGTTACTTACCATTCGTTTGCAAGTGACAGAAAAAAACTAAAAAGAAAAAAAAACAGTGGCTGAAACAAGTATATTTATTTACCAGTGCTGCTGTAGGAAATTATCACAAACTTGGTGACTTTAAATAGCAAAACACTTATTCTCTCATAGTTACAGAGGCAGAAGTCCAAAGTCAAGGTATTGGCAGTGCCGTGTCTCTCTAGAGTCCCTGAGGGAGATCTCTTCTTTACCTGTTGCACCGTCTGGCAGCTTTTGTATTCTAGTAGCCACCTCACTCCAATCTCTGTCTCCCTCTTGGCCTTCCCTTCTCCTCTGCGTGTCTGAGCTCTCTGCTCTTTACTCTGTGTCTCTCCTTGTGTCTCCTATAAGAACGCTGCATTGAAGGCTCACCTGGATAATTCAGGATGCGCTCACCTTGAGATCCTTAACTTAATTACATTTGCAAAGACTCTTTTTTGGTTATGTTCACCGGTTCCAGGGATTAGGATGTGGACATATCTTTTGAGGGGTCACAGTTTAACCCACTACAACAAGGCAGAGGTTGTTTCTCTCTGACAAACTCTAGGTAAATAGTCAAATGCTGATAACAATTTTCTACACTGTGTTAGCAAACTAGTTGGTTCTCCTACTAAAATTAATTTCCTTTCTGAAGATCATCAAATAATCCAAAAAGGTTTCTCTAGCCATCTGATCTGATTTTGAGCCAATAGAAAGAGAAAGAAAGATAATAACCAAAATTTAAGCCAAAAAAGGGTGCAACATTTTACGGAGTTGTAAACATATATTTATGCTGATATCTCTATATAAGAATAGTCAAATGACCACATTGAGGTATAAGAGAAGTTGGACAATGCTGGGAATCCATATGCTCAGCTAAAATCCCAGGTTTTTATAAAATACTGGATGTCAACACACAGTCTGTAGTACAGAGAACCAGGCAGAGACCACTAGACAGCTAACCTGGCCCCTCTCTAGCCCATTGGTCCTTATCTACTTTGCAAACAAGGCTCTAAAAGCTCATCTCACTATCCTAGTTGCCTTTGCTGTTCAGGGTGGCCATGTGGTTCAGCTTTAGCCAATAAAATTTGAACAGAAAAAGCTCAGGGATTCTGGGGAAAAAGCATTCCTGACAAGCATGAGGTCTTGGCTTCTGCTTGGAGCTAGTGCAGCCATGTTGTTATCATGAGGAAATTAATTCTTCAAATGAATTACAGTGGTACCGCCCACTATGTCTCAGACTACTTATTATATAAAAAAATATGAACTCTATAAGCTCCATATTTTAAGACTTACTAAGTTAAACTAGCTTTTCTGTTACCTGTAACAAACATTGTTAAATGATACCAAGCCATGAGATGCTTGCACATCTTAAAGGACTTTAAGCCATGTAAGGCAACATGGCTTAGAGCACTGTGGGAGTCCAGAAGAGGGGACACCTCTGCCACCGGAGTCCACTCTGGTGGACTAAAAAGGTCCACTGGAGCTAGTTCTTAATCATAAGGATTGATGAATTTGGCAGTATGGAAAAAATGGACTCCTAGATTACTTTAAAAACTAACTGACCTTCCTTGACCATAAAATCCAACAACTTGAATCATTGTAGTTACCTACAGCCACTTATAATGGCACATTGAGTACAAAAAAGTCATTCTAAGAAGAATCCTATGTTACACCATTCACCAGTTAGGTTTTATAGTGCTGATGGAACTTACCTAGGAAAAGACTAGGAAAAAAAAATAAGGCTTACATAAGAAAGCAAGGCACTGTCTGAGGAAGAAAAAAAAAGTAGATTTGGAATGTAAGTGGAGAGGTTAGAGGGCCAAAGTTCTAAGGGAAGTAGGAAAAGAGTTTAGTAAGGTTACTACTGTTTTTAAAAATGTTCCCTTGGGGCAGCACCTGTGGCTCAGTGGGTAGGGTGCCAGCCCCATATACCAAGGGTGGTGGGTTCAAACCCAGCTCCAGCCAAACTGCCAAAAAAATAGAAATAAAAATGTTCCCTATCCATACTGGTCTCACATTTACTTCCACTCCTGAGTATTCAGCACAGATTTATAGTATTATGGAAAGTTTTTGGAGCAATGTCTGGATTTCTTTTTAACACTGTCCAATGTAGATAAGCCTTAAGGGTCTGGTTAATTTAAGCAAGGCACCTGAGGATATAGTTGATTAAAACAACAACAGCAACACTCGAAAAAAGATACATGGTAAAAATCCATTTATGATCACTCAAGAATACCGTGAAGCTAGAGAACTACTTATTCTCAAGACAGAGGTGCTTGAGAGGCTGGGCAATTAAGCTAATCTCCAATACATTCACTCCCTTAAAATAACAGGAAAATGGATAAGATGCAGAAAACACCAGAATATGGCATTAGTTGTTGGTTGTTTGCACATTAGTTTCAATAGGCGTCTATCTTCATTACTTTTTGAAAATAGTGTACACAGAATGCAAATAACCCTAGTGAGTATTTTCCCATAAATAATTTTCCCCTGTTCTCCTGAGGGGGACCGACCATACCTACTTGGTGTTTACTTGCTACATAGTGCCATCTGGTGGCAAATATAAAAACTTTCAGATACAGGGTCCCTGGGTTCCAGAGAGACTCTTAAGGCCAGGTACCTAGAGATGTTAACTCAACGGAAAATAAGTAAATATAGTGACTGTCTTTAAAGACATCTGTTAACACCAAAGATTATTTGTTAATTATTCTCCTTGATATTCCTAATATATATAATGTGTTCCTAATAACAGCATGGTATTGTCACAAAAATAGAGATATAGACATCTGAAACAGAATAGAAAACCAGGAGATGAAACCAACATCTTACAGCCACCTAATCTTTGATAAACTAAACAAGAACATGCACTGGGGGAAAGAATCCCTGTTCAATAAATGGTGCTGGGAGAACTGGATGTGCACATGTAAAAGACTGAAACTGGAGTACACCTTTCTCCACTCACAAAAAATGATTCAAGATGGATATAAGACCTACATCTAAGGCATGAAATGATAAAAATCCTCAAAAAAAGTGTGGGAAAAACACTTGATGATAGCAGCCTGGGGAAAGACTTTATGAAGAAGACTTCTGTGGCAATTGCATGAACAAATCAATTCTTAACGGCAACAATTTTCAATTTGCACAATACTGCTGTTTTCAAAATCCTGTTCATGTTCACTAATGCACAAGATGACCAAGAATATTAGGTTTTATTCTCAAATGGGAACTGAGGCTCAGGCAAGGTAAAGAAATCACTCAAGCTTACAAATCTAAGAAAAGATGCTGCTGAAGTACAAATAAAGACACTTTCTTTTTCCAGTCCACATGTTTTCTTTATAATGATCCTATTTCCCTTTGCTTGCAATGGGATGAAGCTGCTTCTGTGGGAGCTAGATTGAAGCCTTAGCTTCAAGTGGAAATAGTCTTCTGAACAAGATGGCACTTCAGTAAAGTCATGGTCTCAGGCTTCCCAGGTAGAGGCTGAAAGAAGATTCAGTACACCTTTTGGTGAAAGCAGTAGTACATTCTTAAAGTTTGGTACATGGCTTTCTTTGAGAGTTTATTTTCTCCCCAGATCCTGTATTTGTCTACATGCAACATGCCATCTCTTTGTCTTTGCATTTTACTCTACTGCCCTGTCTTGGAATTTATAAATGTCTGCTTTTCATCAGAAGCCCCACCTCCTTTTTTTAGTAGACCTTCAAGTGGCCTCTCCCTCCCTCCCAGTAGATGTATTTCTTTCAGAGTTAATCAGAGGATGATATTTAAGGTGGCATCTCTGCTAGGGCATTTAGATGACTTATGCCATTCATACCAGTGAGACCTTTTCAACTCTAATATCTGTTCTAGTGATCTATGAAGTACAGCCTTGAAACTTAATTATGCTGATGTTTCAGAGGCTGATGGACAGCTTTAGGCATCCTGCTCTAACATCATTAGACAGTCCCCAGTTCCAGTACTCTGAAAGATTGAAGACCAATCTCCTGCGTGTCTTACCTTCATTATGATCTGTAGGTGCAAGCCTACATTTCTCAGACTCTGTCAGAAGGTTTTTTATCTTATGGTTATGCATGTGTGAAGCTATTGAAATTTAAAGCTGATTTTTTAAAAGCCTACTTAAACCAGCGGATGGCATCCTGAAGTCCTCAGTATTTTGGCCATATTGCTACATAGTTGCTTACATCCCTTAGACTTGGACATTGAGTTTTGAAACGCTTCCAGGACACAAAATGGGGCTTGTGGACATTGTGGTCATCTAAAATGATCTTCTTGGAAAACATAGTAAACATGCATTTTATAATGTTTAAATTTATTGGTTCATCAAAACCATTTAAAAGATATATTTCAAAATGTATCTCAAAATGCAGAACATTTTCTTCCCTATAGTTACCAGATCACTGAAAACCCAGAATTTCCTTTTTTCTTTATTCCATTTATCATCAGAAGCAATAAAGATTTTGGAATGAAATTTAGGTAGCAATTTGGGGATGATGTATTAGTCCTTCTTCAGCTATGTTTGTTCTAGGGAGCTGATTAATATAAATGTCAGTTTATTTGTGAACTAGGAACATGTAACACATAAAAGAACTGATACTGCCATTTTCAGAAGCTCCTTTCAAACCTGAATGAACTGTAGTTGGGGGAGAGCCACAGCTGATAAATGCTAAAAGTAATATTGTCTAAAGTGACAGAACATATAGTGACATCAATCTCCTTTCAAGGTTAAGAAGTTGCTTATTCTGTTTCAAGACCTCAGCATAAAAACACAGGTTATAAGAAATTTTAAACTGATCAAAAAATCCTCTATATATTTGGCTGTTAAATCAAAAGGAACCCTGTGGTGTTGATCAGGCTCAATAATCACTCTTTAATATTACTGGGGAGGCAGCTGCATGATGAAAAGGATAAGGAAGGTATAAATCAATTGAAGGAATTCTGAGGCAAAGACCTTCATTTTTTAAAGGCAGAGATTAAAATCACCAAGCCAATAAGATCTGCTCAGGGACCTAGAAATGTCAGCCAAAAATGCAGAAAATGTATCCTCCAAGGGTAAGCTTCACTCAGGTTGTTTTATATATAATAAGTTTTATGCTGAAAATAGACTAATGCTTTCTGCTTAGCTTAAAGGTACTACTGAGGCAGAATTCTTTATAGAGGATGTCTTGTTCATATATTAATGTTCACATCTAATAGAAAAAGAAATAAATGTTACAGGCAGACTTTTCATTAGTTTCCTGGATCTTTCCTTTCTCCTGGCATTTACGTCTCTGCTTCCAACAATACTGCTTTGCAAACATCTACTCATGATTCAAGGTCTTCAAGGGAGCCTCTTTGTCAGTGGGGTGACCCTTCTTACTGTTCCAACTGCTTAAGATGTTTATTACTGATTTGGCAGTCATTCCCAATAGATTGGAGATTCTTTAAACCTTAAATTATAATGTCCTAGTGAGTTTTAAATCTTTAAGGTCTAAGAAAAGTCCTGACCAATTCAAAATTGTTGATATTTATTTAATTCTCTAACTATGTCTCAACATGAACAAACCTCCATCTCAGCTGATCAACTTACTGATCTGCAAACACTGAAAATTCCCACCTCTGTGCTTTGTGTGACACTATCTCTTCTTCCAGAAGGTTGTGACCATTATTTACTTTTTAAACTTTTCCTTTCTTGTTACATACATTCTATGAAATGTTTCCAAGTAAATATGGACCCTTTTATCCTTGCAATATTTACTATTTTCCCCACATTGCCTAGCTAGCACTTATTACTACATGCTTTTTTTTTTTGAGTCATTACTTATTTTTTTAATTCACAAACCAAATTCCCTAAACAAGGTTAAGTTTCTTCAAGGAAAAAGTCATATTTCAGATTTCATTACAGTGCAGTTACTTAGAGCACTGCATCAGCATACTCAGGTGCTCAGTAAATCTGTGTATGCAAGTTCAATGATAGTCTAATGATACGATAGCATCACAAAAATGAAGCCCAGTACCTGAGATACCACAAGTAGAAACTATAAACAGTATCTTGATAAATTGTGTTAAAGTTGAAGCTGAAAATATAACACACAAGGAAGTGTTGAAATTCACTTTTTTAAAATTTCAGATTAATATGAGGGAATACATTTTTAGGTTACATTGTTCTCACTTTGAAGGTAAAGTTCAAGGTGTAGGAGAGCCCTTCACCCAGGGGAGCAGCTAAATATCGTCGCATTGTGCACATTAGGTGAGACCCCACCAAACGTCCTCCCTCCTACCACCAATCTCCCTCTCCATTACCCCTCCCCTCTCCCTCCTGATCCCTCCCCCTTGCTAGACTATATTTGTGTTTTATCATTCGTATGAGTGTGTGTGTATTGGTTTCATATTAGCATTGAGTACGTTGGGTACTTTTCTTCCCCATTGAGATACTTTACTAAGAAGAATGTGTTTCAACTCCATCTGGATAAGTATAAAAGATGTAAAGTCTCCATCTTTTTTTTTTTTTTCACAATTTTTGGCCGAGGCTGGGTTTGAATCCGCCACCTCCAGCATATGAGGCCAGCAACCTACTCCTTTGAGCCACAGGCACTGCCCGAAAGTCTCCATCTTTTTATGACTGAATAATATTCCATGGTATACATATACCATAATTTGTTAATCTATTTATGAGTTGATGGGTTTGGGGGTTGCTTCCATGACTTAGTAATTATGAACTGACCTGCAATAAACATTCTGGTGTAAATGTCTTTCTGATAAAATGACTTTTATTCTTTAGGTAACTTAAATCATTATGATGAAAAAATTTTGTGGACAATCTGATATAAGGTGTAGAAAAAAATACCTCTTTTCTATGAAGCTTTCCCTTATGCTTTCCCTTCCCCACCCTAGACAAACTAGAAACCATGGGCTTTAAAGATAAATAACAAAAACATGCCATTTGTTTTTTCTAAACCACAATTGAGGTACTTACTGTCTTCACCTTAGAATGTGCTTCATTGAACATAATATGATTTGTCTTCTTCTAACTCATAAAGTATTTGAGTGAAGGGGTTGAGTTTAATTTATTTTGTACACACTCTCAATGCTTAGAGCAAAACTTATCCTCAAAAGAGACTCAACATCTGAATGCATTATATGTGAATGAGTGAAGGCCCACATAATAAATGAGGCATTCAAGTTAAAAATTCTTTGCCTTGGGTGGCGCCTATGGCTCAAAGGAGTAAGGTGCTGGCCCCATATGCCAGAGGTGGCAGGTTCAAACCCAGCCCCGGCCAAAGACTGCAAAAAAAAAAAAATTCTGTGTCTTGAGACTAACAAGTGACCTTGATCTTAAGAACCATGTCTTTTCCTTATAATGTTTCTGGAATAAGAACACCGCTTACATTTGAACTTATTATTTAATACAGTTAGTGTTGATTTTATGTGCACGTGTGAAAAGCAGTGATTACTCAATGGCACGTCTTAGAATAAATGGCATCTTAGAATATAGACCCACACTTCTCACATAAGGATCCGATATTGGGTTTCCACACATCTACCGGAGAGAGTGCACGGTGGAGAAGGAGAATGTTCCAACTTCCCAGAGAGGTACAGTCTTTTGTTCTATGCATCTCATTTCTGGAATGAAACTAGTAGATCTTAGCTGTAACTAGAACATGTATTGGTTTCTGAAGAACTCCAAGGAATTGTTTTAAAGAGAGCTAGCTGCCTGCATTCTTTTGTTCTTAAACGTGCATCTGCTATCCTCCCATGGCCCTAATATCTCTGGGATTTGTGGTCCTCTTTAAATGTAGCTGCCACTCCCGTCTGCTTTCATTTACTTTTTGCATGATCCTTCTCATCCATGATAAAGACTAGTTACTTTGGATATGTAAAATCTTGGGCCCATGGCCAAATAGAAGCTGGCCAGTTTGCAAATGAAATCCTTGGCTGCAAAGAAGTCTGGAAAAGAAGGAAAAAAACTTGCATCACATAGTACACCTAGAATTCTGCTCTGGAAACACATTCTCCATCACTCGATGTGCTAACAGCATGAGGTGAGCATGACTTTAATTACAAGGGGTAGCCGCCGACTAAGCTGCCCACACTGCAGGGCAGGAAGTAATCAGGAACAAAAACCCCTCTCTGATCCTCCGCCACCTACTTTGAGATCATCCATGAAAACTACAAAAGTGAACAGAGGAAAGAAATCACACACTGCATTAATTTTGGATAACAGCCAGACAGCTCGGTAAGTATATGTATTCAGGAAGACAAAAAGACATCATTATTTTCTAGTAACATATATGGAAAACGCTGTTGTTTATTTTCTATTTTTCATAGCACATCAGTCTAACTGCTACGTGTGCCTGCACAGGCATCTGAGCAGGGATGAGTAGGCAAATAATAAAATACGTAATAAATCAAATTGTATTTTGAAGTTTGATTATTGCTATGACAGACTGTCATTTTTCTTGTGAGCCTTAAGAGTTAATTTTTTTCCCACCATGATTTTATTTTACATCCCAAAGAATCAGACTACTCCCAGAAAAATACCACTCAACTGGGAAAAATAAAAGGAGGCAAGAAAGGGATTGACAAAAACACGGGCTTGAATGCATAATGAATGCTTTGCCGCTCATTGATAGACAACCCTTAAAACAAAGCATTGTTGTGTGAAATGTTCTAGAGAAAAGAACTCAAGAGTTTATCAAATGAGTTATTGGAAAAGAATTTTTTTAAAAAAAATCTGCCAGAAATGTACCAGGCCATTATTGCATCTTATAAATTATTTATTATTCTTAGATATGTCATAAAGTCCAACACAAATAAAGGAAAAATGCTGACAAGACAGAAACATCATTGTGAATATAGATACAGCTTTCTGAAGCCTCGCGGAAAATTTCCAAGAATCTCTGCGCCCTGCCCACTACATTTTTACTACTTCCACATTTTGCTTCTTTGTGCTTGGAGATGTCAGCGCTTTCCTTTTCCAATAAGACCACCCATTCCCGTTTTTCTTAACACATGACTAAGCTAACAGAATACAAATCCTGTGCCCTGTGGGGGTGAAGGGGTGGGGGAGAAATAGAGAGGGAATTAATCATGAAAAATTAAGTGAAATATAATAGAGATGAGAAATCCAATTTTAAAAACATCTATTAATATGATTGCTTGGTTTATATGCATCTCTGCCAGATTCCACTATTGCTCATGACTGCCTTAGCTATTCTTGAGTCTTACTTAATAAAACAGTGAAGTCTCCCTAATCTTTCATTCTTAGGAAGTAGGCTAATGAAATATCATAGAAATAGTTTCATTTCGACACTGGAAAGATATTAACGTTCTGACTGTAAAATTTTTTCTTCTTATTCACATTTTTTTTAAATACATGTATTTTATTATTCTTCATTACATTATTCCCCCCCCACCCGTCCGTGATAAGACAGAATTGATTTACAGAAAAGAATACAGAAAACACTGAAGCTCCTGGTAGTGGGAGAGATTTCAAGTAGGGAGAGAGAAGCTCTCTCCGTTCCTCTCCCGGTCTTTCCCCATCTCCTCCTCTAGGCCTCTAGCCTCAGGGTATATATAGGTGTATGGGTTCCTTGGCCAGGAAACGAATGAATACAGTCCCTTCC
>CAUYRH010090994.1:0-35214 GCA_963574655.1 Perodicticus potto
GTCTTCATACAATAACTAAGAAAATGCCATGAAGGCTATGTTAAACAGTTTGATGAAAACATTTCAGATTGTATATGAAACCAGCACATTGTACCCCTTGATTGCACTAATGTATGCAGCTATGATTTAATTTAAAAAAAAAAAGAGGTGAGTTGGGACCTTGGAGGTACTTTGATCGTTGAATGTCCCACTGGAATACGTTTAACATTATGAAAAGAAATTGCTTCCACCAATACTGCAGAGGCTTTACTGTGGATGCCTTTCACACAGCATTTTCTAAAGAGTAGCTGCCGCACCAAAGGAGGAATTTGCCAGTGTGTTGATGAACATGTTACATTCTAATGATTATGCATTTTAACACATGTTACTACTATATTTCTAGTCTCTCAAACCTGTCCTATCACAGGTAAGATTGTATTGCTTAGAATGAGTTTAAAAAAAAAAAAAGCCAAGAGTGAAATTAGGTGGCTCTGACTCCATGGTTTACCTAAAAAGGAGTTTCTGAAGGCCACCACCAAGAGAAGGGGACAGCTAAAAGCCAAGCTTGCTGACATCAAAGGCATACAATTGTCCCTCAGCCTGCCTATTCAGCACACTCAGTCTAGAAAGGAGCTCCCATTTGTTTTTAGTCAGCAGACTGTAAAACCCCCACTTATAAAAATGGTCCCAGTATGGGTGGTGCCTGTGGCTCAAAGGAGTAGGGCACTGGCCCCATATGCCGGAGGTGGTGGATTCAAACCCAGCCCTGACCAAAAACTGCAAAAAAAAAAAAATGGCCCCAGTACATAGCTGGGGAGATGAAAGCCAGAAGTTAAATAAGTCATTAATATTTCACCGGTTTAGACTCAATCAATCTGTAAAAAGGTAGGCTGACCAAGTACACTTTTAAAATAAATTTTGTCATTCCCACCACAGGACTTGTGCCAGTAAACAGCTTATGTGGGTAATTCTTCTTTAGCCTAAATCTTAAGCCCCCAAGGAACTTCATTTGGACTCAGCATTTCCACACAAGCAATATGAGGAGAAATGGTGCAATAGCTCATTAATATCTTTCCTGGCAGAACATCCCTTCAAAACATATATATCAAGTTATAATCATGATGGATCACACCTCATTTTAAACAGTACATGGGCCTCTACTACCTGCAGGGTATTAGCCCTGGAAAACAAGCAGCTTCCAAATTTTTTTTTTAAAAAGTCCAACCCGCTCATTATCTTGCAAATAAATGACTTTGTGCCTCTTCCTTTTTTTCTCATGCTTATTTTTCCCTTATATTGTGCCAGACTTCCTGCACCCTATTATTGTAGGATATTGTCGTAGCATGCTACAACACAACAGATTGTAGTTCAATGTATATTGACACAACCAGAGCAAAAGAATATATACAAAAAGAACAATTTGAAGATTCTCTCTATTAATTCAGGTAGCAGAACAGCCTGAGGCTAGGCAGTGACATATTGGATTACCCATCAGGACACCAGAGATTTCTTACTATCTTCAGCTGAGCATGAATCCTGGTGTCTAGAACTCCTCAGAGCCCAAGAGGTCGTTTAACACCACACTCAGGTAGTTAGTGAAATGGATCACTCTCCTATTCCAGGCTCAGGCTTATCATCCACACCTGGAGAACCTCACCACTGGTCATTGCCAAGTCACAAATTGAGCAAAGATGGGCATTTGGTTTCAGTTAAGACTTACTGGTTGCTGAGCTAAATTAAACTATGTTTGATGCATCCTCAACCCCTTCGTAGTGTAAAAATTGCTCTGTGTGTCAGACACAATTTTATTTCCAACTTGCAATGAAGCTGCTTTCCTGGCTCTAACTTTTCCACTGATTGGTTAACACCTATTGATCTTTGCTCAAAAAACACATCTTCAAGGAAGTCATCACTGATCCACCCAGGCTAAGTCATAAGGCTTTCTTAGAAGCTCTCCTAACACAATATGTCTTCCTTTCAAAAACAACACTTGCAGAAAGCTAAGTATACATTGATTTGTGTAATTATTTGAATTATGACTATTTATCAATTTGTGAGCTCCCTAAAGGAAGGTCCTTGATTCTTTATTGCTTTGTTTGGTAATTGTCATGCCTAAAACACAAAAATCTCTCTTGTAAGTGTGAGCCTTTATAAATGTGGAATCTATTTGTTACCTTAGTGTTATTTGAACTAACATACGTCTTGGATCCCAGTGATTCTCAATCAGAGGAGAATTTAGAGGCCACATGAAAATCTCACAGAAGAAGGGATAGTTGGGAAAATCTTTCCAGGTAACTGAGACATTTGCACGTCCATAACCCCCACTGTATCCTAATCACTGTCTTACACACTTTCCACAGTTTGCAATGAAAGCAGGAATTTGAAGATATATTTGACTAGATAGAAGGATTTGGACATGCATGAAACACATATTCACTGACATTTGTGGCCATAGAAAGCAGATACAACAAATATCATGGTTTACCACCAGCAGTGGCAGAAGATGGATTTTGATTCATTTCAGTTTTAAAAAGGCTACAGTAAGATCCTGGCCAATTATTTCACCTCTATTTTTCTTTATTTGTTAAAAGAAAGTTTACGTTTGCAACTCAAAAAATCTGTACGTTTACATGATTCAATAAATATAAAAAGTCTGGTGAAAAAGAGAGACAAGCACATCACAGGTTATAGTCAAGCATTTCATGTGCTATGCCAGAGTTAGGTAGGCACAAGGGGGTGTGGAGACATAGCCTGTTGGGCTATATAGCAAAGAGGAGCACCAGGAAAGACATATAGTAGAAATGATCTCTAATTCCAGGGCCTAATGTGGGATTCAGATGAGAATTGCTAGAGCAATGCAGAGGTGAGTGGGTGGAATTTTCTGGATATTGTGAGTCTTGAACTAAAAAATGAATACAAAGTCAGAGAAGAGGAAAGCTAATATGAGACTATCAAACTATCATAAACAGTTCTTAAACACCAATTAAAATGATAGGGACTCAAGGTTTGTGAAGCTACTATAGCCACAGAGAGGGAATGTTGGCAGAGACCCCTGCAGTGAAGTGAAAAGCATTTTGAAATGGAAGTCAAGAACCAACATTCCAGACTCCACTCTGTAATTTAACTACATATTTGATCTTGGAAAAATCACACCAACTTCCTCATCCTCATCCTCCTCATCTGGGAAATGAAGTCATCACCAAAATGATTTTCAGATTTATTTTCCTGCTCTTTTTGTGTGTGATTCCATTTCTATGGTCCTCCTGCATTTTTTTTAGCAATTGCATCACTCCATATAGCCTGCAGGGGGCACTAGACTGGGAATTTAAAAGCCTGATGTCTCTTCTCAGCTCCACCCCTGACCAACTGTGTGACCCTGGTCAAATTGCTTAACCTCTGGATATCTCAGGTCTCCATCCATAAAACAGAAGGACGAACAAACTCTCCTCCTAGCACTAAGGGGTGTAGCCCAGAGTTAATACCTTCATCGTCCTTTGAGCTCAGGAGATGAAAGGCACTAAGAAAAGTACAAAGAATTTTTATGTGCTATTGACTTTATTTTATTTTATGTGGGGGAGGGAGGCTGCCCCAGCTGGAAAGCTGCTTTCTCTGAATCAAAGGGCAGGAACCCAGCAAGTTTCTCAGGATTGGGGCCTTACACTGGGCTGTGTATACGACAGTGCCAGCTAACCCCACAGTTCAGTTTCCTTTAACCTGGTGCTCCAGGCAATAACTGTGCAACTCTGCAATTAACAATGTGTTCTTTGTGCCACAACTGTTCTCATTTCGCAACTTCCCAGGTAATATGTTTGGGCCTGTAGGAAGAGTCAAATAGTTAATGAGGGAAGGGTTTGGCATGCCCTACATAGGTTCTCCTAGCAAGTCCCAACAAGAAGGCATTTTCTCTCTCCTGGTTCCTGACCTACCCCCCAAATGTACAAATGTCACTACCAGAAAGGAACCCTTTTTCCCAGCAGATTATAATACCAGTTTGGCCTTTATCAATGCATCGGTGAGCTGTGTTTTGTTTATGGTTTTATGCCATCTATTTTCCCAGGGATATTGTGTTTTCTAAAGAGCCCTTGAGTTTGCGTCAGCTTTTAAAGCTACCAGCAGCACCATTTCAGTTCTTATTAAGCCCTTAATATGGTATGAATAAGGGAGCTATTAGGCTAAAAAGCCATAATCGCCCCTGAGGAAAACATCCATCACCTACCTTTATGTGGTCCCCAAACCTCTAAAAAGTGTCATATCTCTGGGGTGTATCTAGTGAGAGCTTTCTCTGGGAGATGCCAAGAAGCCAACACATTAGCTAAGGCTTAGAAGGGAATTTTCTAACCATTACAAATTGGCTACTCTAGCATTTCAATTTCATCTACATGATGAGACTTAATTAAATTTGTAGGGGTTTGAACCTTTATCCCCAGATGTGGCACAGACAGAGATTGCTGACAGAAATAATGTGTGCTCTGAGTGCTTGCCAGACTCCTGCCTCAACCAGGACAGCTGTGGTTTTTTGAATGTCATTCCCAAGATATCCTAGAGGTATTCAGCTTCCCCCTTTCTACTCTGGGAAGAGAGCTGTGGGCAACATCAGCCCACATGACACTAATGCATCTTGACAGAGCATTCCCATGGGCAGGTGCACCACCTGCAGAACCTCCAATAAAAAGGCGCCCATAGTCTGCAAGTATGGTCTCGTCACACTGAAGTAATTTCTTGCATGAGTTTTGAATCCAATGTGCTTTGAATAAGGCTTTTTTTTTTTTTAAACTGTCCTCACACACACTCACACACACTCCTGAATGTGTTATCAGGGTTTGCTTTATTTAACTATAATATTCCAGGAAATGGTCCTAGTAGTAAAAATTTTCTCTCAGTAGCTTCCTGGTTCCTCATTCCTGACTTGCTTTCCTATTGTCAACTGGAGCCAACGAGAGAGGCGTTCTCACTCTAGAAGCCCTTAGTTCATGACAGGCCAGGCTGAGCTCAGCTGGCTCTGAGTGGGTTTTATTCTGAAGGTTGGCTGGTGAAAGCCACCTCCAAAGATCTGCCAGGATGCTCATCATCCTGAGTAGACTTCTACCTCAACCCTGGACTGAACTTAACTGGCAGCCCTACTTATTTGTTCAAAGGAGCTTTTACTGCAGTCAACAGAAGGTAATGAAAAGAACACAGGCATTCAAACCTGGCTGATGTAGGTTCATAGCTGGCTCTGGGACTTGCTCACCACATGACCTCAGATATGTCACTTCATCTTTATCTCTGAATCTCCATTTCCTCAACCCAGCGTACTTATACCTTCCTCACAGGACAGGAAAAGCACATGCAAATTCACATCCATCTCTCCATTTCAAGTGAGTTGGCCCCACCCAGGACTAGTGTCCCTCCCCTGGGCTGCCCTTTCAAGGTATGCACAAAGCCAACTACAAATGACCTATAAAATAGGAGAGAAACTTTTTGGCAAAGCAGTTGCCAAAAAAAAAAAAAAAAAAAAATGATGAAAGACAAAAGCCATTTTTATCTTTTTCCTGAGAGAAATCAAGTTGAAAAGAAGGGTGTCCCTTTGATTCCATGTGCTACTGTTATTCTGAGGGCTGGGAATTATTAGCCTTATACAGTAGCATTTTCAGGGTGGGTTTATATCTGTGATACTATTTGAAACCCAGGCTCAATTTAGTAGAACTCAAAATTGCTACCACTTCATGAATGAGGAAACTAAAGCTCAAAGAGGTTAAATAACAGTCCAAAATTCACATTGGTCTAAATGGCAGATTAGGGCCATGGTCCATGAAACCAAATTTGGCTGCCTTCTCTGTTACCCTGCCTCTCTTACTCTCACTGGCCTATGGGAATTCATGATATTTTTTAGTTTGTTAAGTGTTGGGGAGGGAGTACAAAAAGTTAACTACCAACTCAAAGCAAGGAAATAAAAATTTCAAATTTATAGCCTTCTTTCTGGCACAAGAAGGATGCCATAGCTGTACAAAGTCCCATGCAAGCTGACACCACCTACATTGTGAGTTCCTTCTCTCACCTTTTCTTTCTGGCCCTTTCTCTACACATGGGGAAGCAATGGTCATGTTCCAAGGACCCCATGCTTCCTGGCCTCTTCACCTTCTCACAGCCTGAACTTGTGCTTCTTGGAATGTCCTTCACTCCTCTCAGGTGGGAACATCCCAGTTCAGCCTCTGCGCACAGCCCATATGTGAAGAACACAATCCCAAATTCTCCAGCAACATGACCAAAAAGAACCAAGGCCTTAGAACCTAACAGATGCTCTTAATTCTAGCGGTGGGACTTGGGGAAGACTGCTTTACCTCTCTGAGAATCAATGGAATATTATACAGGAGAACCTCTGTAAGTTGACCAGTTTGGCAGTCAACTTACAGAGGTTCTCCTGTATAATATTCATAAGGAACTAGGTCTTCTGTACATGAGGGGAATGACTAGTCTATGAAAATTAGATCAACTTAAGGAAATGGTCAGTGTAGGGAAGTGGTCAGCTATGGAGGTTCTACTGTATTGTGCCTCCAGCATCTGTGGCGGATCAAAGAAGAAGACCCCAGTGCAGGCAGCACAGCACTGCTGCCTAAGAATGCCACTCATCCCCTTGTTCCTGAGCCCTCTGTTCTCCAGAGAACTGTACATGCCCATACAGTCACACCGTATGGCAGTCACCTGTTTGTGTCTTTCTCACTAGACAACTACTAAGCTCCTCAGAGACAGGAAAATAGTCATTTGTATCTCTGTGCCCAGTGCTCATCTTGGTATACACTAAGCATTCAATATATAGTGAATGAAGGAGCCATCCAAGGACAGAAAGTTGTATAGAAAATGCATGCCTTTCTTTGTCTGTGTTACCTCTGATTTCGTTAAACCACCTTTTGTCTGAACTTCAGATGACTTTGAATGTTGGTTCTGGCTGGATGGATTGAGCTAGCATAGATGTCTCTGTCAGGAATTTCCCTCCTACATTCCATAAATATCTGCGCTTGTGCACAACATTGGAGTGTAAATGTCTGAGTAGGGTTCACCCCTCTTGGGTCCGGATATCCAGCTTCTGCATGGCTGGATGATTCTTCAGCTTGGCCAGGCATATTATAAAATAGACATGAAAATAGGCATTGGCCAGACATAATGGAAGTCATTATGAAGAGAAGTAGGAAAAAGAACCAAACATAAAATTCTCTGCCTTTCAGACCTTTGCTTCCATCTTGTTCTGCAAATCTAAGTTAATTTGAGATAATTAGAGAATAGATGACCACAAAGTCACAGATTGTTTGACTCTTCTTAACATCAGTCTTTTCATCAGTGAAATGGAGAAATAATGCTTTCCTCAAAATAGAGATATTTTGTGGTGATATCTTCACCCTATCAAATATCTACTTCCATTGTGCAGATCCAGCCTTGAGTGACATCTGCTTTGGTTTCAGAATGATTTAGAGAAAATTTCGTCAGTAGTATTAGGAAGATGGGTCAGTGTTGCCTCTTACATGCTCCCATGAAGAGGACCATTGTGTCACTGTTTCTCACCCCACTATGCTGGATACCTGGATACATTCTATCCTGTATTTTAAGACACGATGCTGCAGGGCAAAGGTGTACTACCTATTTGAAACTGAAAGATGCTGGGGTGGTGGTCAGGGTAATATCATTCCAGGCACAGGGGCCCTGAGGAAGATGGAAACTCATTATAAGGGCTAGGCAGATTGGCCATTTTGAAAAGATGAATGGCCTAACTGGTTCTCTGGTTTAGAGGGACACTTGGTGACATTATGGAAGATGGATCAGAGGAGGCAGACAGTGGATCTGGTCAGAATGAGAAGTGATGGGGTCTTGACTGCAAACCACTGCCCCTGGCAATGGAAAGAAGAAACACCCTGCATAAAGTACACTTTGGATGTAAAAGCCAGCTGGGTTGGGGATTAAGTTTATAAATGGGGACAGAAGATAAAGTTTAAAGAGACAAAGAGAGTTTATACTAATATTAGATATTTTACACATCTTTCTCTCAGAAGCCCCGAGATGGATAAACTCACCTATGTGTGATAAGCACTTTTTCAAAATAATGTTTGGCAAGTTTTCTTCTTAAGGTATCTTGTTTTATTATTTAAATCACTCTCAAAGAACCAGGGAAGATGATTTGGTCATTAAACAAGAGGACTGGACAGAGCACGTCAGCCCTTGGAAGTCATTTCCACAGTTCGTCACATAAGAACTCTGACTGCCCTGAATGCAGGGAATGGTAGCAGTCCACTGCAGACTTTCCCTAATCCTGGCGCACCAAGGTTACAATCCTGAGGCCAAGGATGTAACATCAAGGCACCCAGGCCAAAACTTTGTTGAGACTCATCCTTTTGCTAAGTGGTCATTCCAAATACAAGCTTGGGGGCAGGTCCACTGTCGGCTTATGTTTTGCTTTTTAGTGTGTGGTATGATAGAAACAGCTGTCCTATCTTTGTAGAGTTCCAGAATTTAAATAAGAAAAAGAAAAGAAAAGAAGAAAAAAAGGAAAGGGAGGGGAAGAGAAGGGAAAAGAAAGGAAAGGAAAAGGAAAGGAAAGGAAAAAAAAGAAAAGAAAAATGGCTTCAGAAGCAATAGATTTGTTGCTTAGGGAAAAATAATGTATTCCCCAGGATCCCCACTAATTGCACAGAGAGGATTTTCACAGGGAATAAACAAAGAATAAATGAGAAGGAAGTCATCTTTCAATGTGTTTGGGAAACATAGGACTTGGGAAAGCTGCAAGTGTCAGTCAGGCTCTCAGCAGATAACAGGGGACACCAAAGTTAGAGTAATTTGAGAGCAGTTTAAAAAAAAAAAAAACACTATTTATCTGGTATGAAAAGGGTATCAGAAACCTTAAGAATATTGAAACTCCAGGGTCAGTTATAGATTTACACTCCAAGACTGGAAGAGGGAAGCAGTTAGAATGTTTGCTGGAAACTAGAGTCAAAGAGGTCTTTGGTCAAGGTAACCCCACAGGTGAGTCATCCCCCTGACTCCCCACACCTACTTCCTTCCATATTCTGTTAGCATTCCCCTGACCTGAGCACAGGTACACACCAGAGACAAGGAAATCTATTGATATTGTCCACACAGGTCAGTCTACTGGGGAATAGAGCAGGGTGCAGGAGAGGGGAGATGGATGAAGATACACAGTTCAAGGGCCAGCCTGAGGGTCCTTACATTCTTTAACATCCTAGGTAGAGTGCTTTGGGACATGCCAAGAGCTGTATCCAGGAGACAGCAGTTTCCACACGGATATGACGGCATCTGTTTGCATATACTGAGAATCTCAAAGGACAAGCTTTGAGAGATGCTGCTGTGCAGAGGGTTTGAGGATTGGGCTTTTAATCCTATTGAATGGCAAAAGTCCTCTGTGATTCAGGAAGCATTTCATTTTAACATACACTGCTCTACAATCCATCTGTGGGTTGGGGCATGCCTGGTTATATTATTATGCTCATTTTCCAGATGAGGAAACATAGCAATCTGTTTGCTTATCTTAGTCCACAAAGCTCAGTGAAAACTTGTCCCTAGATTCCATGCCTTGAATGTCAATGGCATAGGTCCACACCTTAGCTTGTAGTGGGAGGAACAAACTCAAAAATAGAATGATCTCTCTGAGGAACAACTTATAGGAAACTCGTCAGCTTTAGCTTCAGATACTTTAGTAAGATGCTAGAATCTCATTCAGCAAGTCCATTCATCAGTGTTTTCAAAACCTTCTCTGCAAGGCATTTTGCTAGCAACTGAGTGGAAGGAAGTGGTGAGGAGTATTAGAGCTTGGGCTGTAAAGAACACAATATCAAGTAAAATCCTGCCCCAAGGGAGTTTACAATTTAATAGAAGACTGACCCAAATTCTCATCCACAGGATGATGAAAAACAAATTGTGATATATTTGTATAACGGATAATATAGACAATAAAAGGAATAAACTCCTAATGCATGCTGCGACATGGGTGAATCTCAAAAGTAAATCAAGCAAAAGAAACCAGACACAGGAATGTATACTGTGTGATTCAATTTGTGTGAAGTTCAAGTCTAGGCCTACAAATTTCTGTTGATAGAAATCAGAATAGTTATCTCCTGGTGTGGAGACTGAGTAAGAAGCAGCAGTGAAGATTCCTGAAAAGGTAGAAATTCTCTGTATCTTCAACTCCGTTGTGGTGGCACAGGTATATGTATCTGCAAAACACTCACCAAGGGGCATCTAAAAGATTGGTATGATTTATGCTTATAAATTATACTCACATTTTTAAAATTAAATAGGAAGTGCTGTAGTAACATACGCATCGTGATTATGATGTTGTCCTCTCTGCAGTTTCCTTCTCCACATTGATGATGCCCTGAGAACCTTTACACACATTTCAAGAGACTAAAGTGGGTGGTTGTGAAGAACGTGTGCTTTGCTGAGTGACAGGGCTGGGTTTGAATCCTAACTCTGCCACTTCTTGAATATGTGAACTTAACCAACCCATATAACCTCTCAGAGCCTGAGTTCTCTCCTCAAGGAAATGTGTCTCCAGCCTAGAGTGCTGTTGTGAAAATTAAAATGAATGAAATAACTTAGTGACCTTCCTGGTACGTTGTAAGCAGTCAATAAATACAGGTTACAGGCAATGATCATCATTGCAATTGCTACTTTTTTGCCTTCCGTACCACTTCCCGGTGAAGTGGTGAAGAAAATACAAGAAGAAAGGAGAGTGGGCAGAGGGTATGGATAGTTTCAGTGAATTCTCTCTTTTTGTTTTCCTTCTCGGCAGTTTTCTATAGGCCAAGTTTGAGACTGACTTCAGTGAAGGATGTATCTACCGGGATGTTGTGGTGACATGGTGTACGCTTCCTGAGTGGCCCAAGGGCCCTCTTAATGTGCAGGGCAATGGCCAGCCCTGCTGTTCCTCTGCTCATGGACCTGCTGCAGTGGTGCTTCAGGGTCTGGTGGGCTCATTAATGGTTCCCTCACCCACAGCCTTCGTGACTCTGACCTGAGTTCTTCACAGAACTGATATGCCTGAAGGCAAGAAGTGAGGCCCCCATGGTGTCTGACTGCCAGCTGCTACCATAATAGATTATTGATCTCCACCAGGAGAGTCACAAGCCCAGCACACCGAGCTTCAGCCATTAAAGGCAAGCCTCTGTGGATGGTAAGTCCATCAGCTACCAATTTGACATTAGCAAGCAATTACAATCCAGCCCCTGTGTTAGCTCTGCTCAGGGATATCAGAGTTATTGCTTCTAGTGGAGAAAGAGAAAAAAACAATTAAAAATAAACCTCCCCGATCAGTTCTGAGCACTCCTGTGGAATGCAGAGTGATGAAGATGAGGCTAGAGGTGCAGCAGATTGGAGCTATAGACTAGGCATCAGAAATAAGGGAACCTGTAATTAGAAATCTGTATCCACCCCTTTCCTTCTCTGAGCCTTCCATCTTGTTTCTAGCAAGCAATGCTTCTCAGTCCTGGATGTATGTTAGAATCACCAAAGAAGCTTTTAAAATTCTCAGTATCAAGACCATGCTTCAGACCAGTTGCATCAGAAACTCTGAGAGTGAGACCAAATAGCCATGGTTTTTAAGCCACCTTAGGAGCTCTTCAATGTGCAGGCAAAGTCAAAACCTTGAATATATCCAAAGAGAGGTGACTGAAATCAGTGATCTTTAAGGCAATAATATGTGAATCTCAATGGCATGAATCTTTCACACAGATTACCTGAGGATCTTGCCACAATGCAGGTTCGGTTTCAATAGTTCTTCTGTTTTCGTGGGTTGGAAAGTTCTGCAGTTTTAAAAATTAAGTGTTTTAAAAAAAATAACTAGGTGATGCAGCTGCTGCTTCACCCAGGGGACAATATTTTGAATAAAGGACAGTAAGGAACGTTTTTCTCTCAAACATTTGAAAAGTCTAGAGTAGCACTGTCCAATAGAACTTTCTGCATGGATGGAAATTTTCCTTTTTGGGTAGGATAGCCATTCTATTTAATTTTGTTTCCCATCCATATGTTTGTTTGTTTTATTTCAGATTAACATGAGTATACATATTGTTAGGTTACATTGTTTGCATATGTAAGGTCAAGTCCGAGCTGTGGTTGTTTCCTTCACCCAGGAAGTGTGCCATACACTTGTGCATTATTCCCTGTGTATGGGAACCTGCTGAACCGTCTGTTCCCCTCCTCCTTTCTTGAATTTAACTGAGTTTTGGTCTCAAATGAGTGTATAGTTGTTAATCTACTAGTTTCAGCTTAGTATTGAGCACATTTGATGGTTGATTTTCCATTCTTGTGATACTTAGGAGAGTGTTCTCCAAATCCCTGCAGGTTGTTACAAAAGATACAAAATCTCCACCTTTTATAGCTGAATAATATTCCATGGTATACAAATACCTGAGTTTATAAATCCATTCATGTATTGATGGGCATTTGGGTTGTTTCCACATTTTTGCAATTATGAATTGAGCTGCTATAAACACTGAGTACAAACAGTGTTCTGGTAAAATGACTTATTTTTTTCTTTGGGGCAGATACCTAGTAATGGTATGGGTATAGAAAATGGAAATTTTCTGGATCTGCACTGTTGGAAATGGTAGCCACCAGCCACATGTGACTACTGAGCACTTGAAATACAGCTAGTGCAACTGAGGAACTGAATTTTTTTTTGTTTTAACGTTAATTAATTTACTATAAATAGCCACATGTGACTAGTTTGTACCACAAGTCTACGAGTATTAAAATATGAAATAAGACTGTTTATACTACATATCCATGGCAAGATTATACATACTCCCTCTAGAAAAGAGCTCTAATTCATGGCAAGATGTGATGTTCTCCTTCTGACTCAAATTAAACTCAAAGTCAACACAAGCAGAGAGTGTGGATTCCAGGTGTATCACTGGGGAGAGGTAACTAGAGATGCAACTGAAGATGTAATCACTAAACTGAGCATTCTATGGCAGGCTAAGGAGTTTGGGTTTAACCCAAGGACAACGAATAAGGTAAGGCCAAGCCATCACAGCAGTGCAGTAAGTGAGCCCTTAAAATGACTCAGAGCTAGCAGGAAAGGCAACCAGAGGAGTCTCAATGGAGCTGATTCTTTTAAGAAGGATTAGAGGCACAGGGGAAAGCCAAATCAGAGTGGAATTTCATAAAAAGAGAATAGCATTGTGCAAAATAGAGAAAGCAAAAATGAGCAAAGAAAAAGTACCAACTGTAGGTCAGAGAGCAGGGAAAGTGGAAATCTAAGGCCTTGAGAAATTTGGCCTCTAACAAAAGGCAACAAAAGGTAAAACACAATATCAACCATGCCTCTTTCTAATTTCAAAAGATAACAAACTTTACCATTAAGATCATTTTAAGAGGTGGCTTCCAAACAGAGTCACTGCATACACTATAGATTTGGCACCTGCTGAACTCCTAGGCAGTCATTTGCATAAGTACAACGTGAATGTCATCTCATGGAGTTGTGCTATGTGCTAGCTCTGTCCCATCTCATTCTTACTAAACATTTTTTTATTAAAATTCTTTTTCTGGGCATTGCATGTGGCTCAAAGGAGTAGGGCACCAGCCCTATGTACCGGAGGTGGCAGGTTCAAACCAAACCCAGCCATGGCCAAAAGCTGAAAAAAAAAAAATAAAATAAAAAAATAAAAGCTCAAGAAAACCCTTATGATAATGGAAGTAGCTGAAAAAGGAGCCCTAGATTCCTGGGGCTTCAGTCTTCTGTTAACCACATGAGATGAAGAATTAAGTGTCTTTCATGTGCCAGGTACCATTCCAGTGCTTTAGATAAACCATCCCATTCTTCTCACAGAGGCACTATGAGGTGGGATCATCACTACATTTTTCCTATGAGGAAATGGAGCTGGGATAGTAAGGCAGCATGGGTAGAAACTGTTACAGCTAACATACTCCCTGAATCTTAACTCATCCTTAAATCCATGCTTTGTCCCCTACATGCTGATGCCTTGAAGGTGGTGGAGGAATCCATTAGTCCATTCCAATACTTTATGACTCTAATGGAAATCATGTGTAGGCCTTTGATTAGGACACATATGTTCAGACATCACAATCTTTGATGTCATTGAAATTATATCAATTTACTGGGGCAACACTAGTTATCTCATGCTCATTAGAGCTTCTGTTTGGCAGTAGCCTCTGCCTTCGATTCCTTACAAATGGGGAAGCTTAATTACTTGAAATTTGTGTTTACTTGGATCCCTATCAAAATAAGACTACCTGGGGGAAAGGTAATTAAATGGATCGTTGGTGGTGCATTTACCACATCCTGCCTGGAATTATAATTATACACTTATCTAGTTGTCCCACAGTAAACTCACTCAACTTCTCTATTTTAATTCTGAACACCATCTACGTCTTCTTGAGTAATCTAATTCACTCTAGTAGCTTTATTTATCACACACAGTAGCTATGGCCAAGTCCGTATTCCCTTCCTTAATACTTTTTCACAACACCTAACACCTCTACCTAGCTACCTACAAGATGCCTGTACCTGAAGGTCTCTTATCCTCTTCTTGTGCCTTAAAATTTCCAAAACCATATTCATCTTCACCTCCTCTGATCTTGGTATTACTTTTGTGTATCCTTTCTCAGTGAATACAACCAATTCCCATTATCCATAAAGTCACTTAGGCCAAGAACCTGTGTTTTTATTCTCTTCTCTTTCTTTCCATCTCTAACCATGTCTCACACATCAAATTGTTCCCAATTTTATCCTTTAGGATTAGAACCAGTTGCATGTAACAAAACCCCTAAAAAACAATGACTTAAATAATTCAGGTCTCTGAATATCTCTCACATAATAGAAGCTTTGAGGAAGAATAGGAAGCCTGAGCATGAAATGACAGAATAATTGTCATCAAGGATCCAAGCTCCTTTATTCTGTCTCACCATTTAGCCTCCAACTTCCATTCTCATGTCACCTCACAATCCAAGAGGGTATTGGAGTGCTACCAACACATTCATATTGTAGGCTAGAAGAAGGAAAAAGGGAACTGACTTGGGTAAAAGGGGAGTTTCCAGTTAATTAATCTTTCTTAGGCGGTCTTCTTGCTAATTATTACTGGCCACAATTTAGTACCATGGAAAATTAAAATACAGTTTTTGTTGCGTTTTGTTTTCTTTTTAGTCAGCCTGCTACCCTCTATAAAATCAGGTTACATTGCTATGGTAGAAAGGGAAAACAGGTCTTGGGAAGCAACCAACTGTTTCTGGCCTCCCCAGTGCTGTGATTTCTACCTGCTTTAGATTTAACCTATCTGTCAGTTTCTCTGCATCCTTTTGTCATTGTTCTGGTGGAGGACCAACCTCAGAACATAGCAATTTAAATGAAATTAAAATAATTTATACAGAGCAAGGAAAACAGTCTTTATCCAAGTTGGAAATGGACTTTATTCCAATTTGCCTATGCCCACATAAAAAGCTCTTTAGTTCAGAAGAAACAATGATGAAAGAAGAAGGACTAATGTTTCCACTTGCCTCTCAATTTAAAAGCAAGAGATTTCTCATGTCAGACAGGAAAGAAAGCTGGGAAGGAAAATGAACATTAGGATAAATAATTGATGTTAATACTGACAACAAAGACAAACAATGGCTGTAAATGAAATGGCAGAACCAGGGAAATTATTCTACTGTGATGTCTTGATTTCTGAGCAGATTGACTCCGTACTCACCCAACTTGATTTCATCAGGGATTCCAGCAACATCTAAGCCCCTGGGATGCCAGTTGTCACTGTTTGTTACCAATGTGTTTCTGCCTGCCTGTCATTATCAAGAGACAAAGATGAAATATTACAATGAGCTTCATGCCCCTCCTCTACCGAAGTATTACCATATTATCCCCTTTCCCCTCTCTGTATCCCAATTATCTAGCCCAATACCTAGCTGTAGTATCTCCAGAAATTATTATTGCTCTAGACTAAATTAAAAACAAAAATTGATTTAATAGATGAACAATTTTTAGTTGTACCTCGTGGTATAACCAGTAGTCATACAGGTCACAAAGTCCAACCTATTTCCCTGAGTTTGCACTGCTGTTGTCCAAAGCAGATTATTATCCCAAACAACTTTTGTGGTTCAAGTCTAGGTATCTGTACTTACCAGCTAGAGACCAACCTATTAACTTTCTATTTCTCTTTTATGCTAAATGAGAATAACATGGACTTCACTCAACTTTTGTGAGAAATAATCTGTTTTTGGCCAAGCACATTTTGTGCTTTATAAAAAAAAAGTAGTGCACACACACACCAGACAATATACACACAAATATTTTAGATGGCTTTTAAAATATTTCAGTCAGGACTAAAAGAACTGGAGCTAATGATAAATATGATGAACATTAATAGCTACTATTATTGAGAAAGTTACACAATTTATCTTACAACAAACTTGAGAGGCAAGTCATTACCCTGAGAAAAGGGGCCTCAAGGCTTATAGAATAAAAAGTGGAAAAGTCTAGATTTAAATCCACATCTTTCTTGTTAGAAACACTGCAAATAAGTATGAGAATTTGGACAAGATTGAAAGAGAACATTCTCTTCTCCTTCCTTTTTCAACTCACATCCTAATTCTAGAATACAAGTTTTGTAACAAGTAACTATATTCCATAGTGCAGAAGTAAAGATGGTCCCCAAGGAGGAGCTGGCAGAATGTGTGGAAGAAATAGAATGGAATCAGAAATTTTTCTGCACATGTGTGTCTGTGACTTCCATATGCTGCCCCAGACATGTATTCAAAAGGCAAGGAGAGCAGAGGAGAATTGCCTCATAATGGAACAGAAAGGAGCCCATTGCTCGAACACTTGTCTTGTGCCAGATACTGCACTAGGACTTTGTCTCTACTGTCTGCAATTCACCCAGCAAAACTGTGAAGTACATTTGATATGATCATCCTCATTTTATGGTTGAGAAACAAAACTAGGAACATTAAAAATTGACCCAAATCCGGACACAGTGCCTCACGCCTATAATCCTAGCTCAGGAGTTCAAGACCAGCTTGAGCAAGAGCAAGACCTCATCTCTACTAAAAATAGAAACAACAAAAAACATCTACTCCAGCATTGTTGGGCACCTGTATGCCAGATACTTGTTAGGCTGAGGCAAAAAGGTCGCTCAAACCCAAGAGTTAGAGGTTGCTGTGAGTTATGATATCACTGTACTCTATACAGAGCAACAAGAGTGAGAGTCTGTCTAAAAAAAAAAAAAAAAAAAGAATTGACCCAATGCTCAAATATTTTTAACAATATCTATGAAGACTAGCAATACAACATTTGAGGATGACATACAAAACATAGCAAAACATAGCCAATCTAAACCATTATAATGGTTTAAAGAATGAGGACTGACACTTAAGTTTGTGAACTCAATCTAGAAAAAATACTAACTTGCTACTTGCTGAATATCACCATGGTCACCAGAAGGCCAAGGGAAGGACTTTGAAGGAGATCATAGTGATATTCAGCAAGAAGGTATGTAGCACTTTTTCTAGGTTGAGTTCACAAACTTAATTGTCTAACCTCATATATCCACCAATTCTTTGATACTCCTCCCACCAAATAATAAGGCCGAATCCCCCCCTCCGTGAATGTGTGCTGGATTAATGACTCACTTCTAATGAATAACATGTGACAAAAGTCAAAGTGAGTGACTTTGGAGATTAGGTCATAAAGAACACTGTGGCATCTTTCTTAGATCACTCTCTCTTTGGGGGAAACCATCTGACATGTTGTGAGGACACTAAAGCTGCAGTATATGGACACCCATATGTTGAGAAATTAAATCATCCTACCAAAAGAGAGCAAAAGCAGGGGCCTCTGACAACATCCAAGTGACAAACTATTTAGGAAAGTGGATTCTTCTGTTCTTGTTAAACTTTCAGATGACAATATCCCCTGCTAACATCGGGACCACAACTCCATGAAAAGCCTAGTTAAGCCACTCCATCATTCCTGATTTATAACAACTACGAACTAGTAAGTGTTAGTTGTTTTTAAGCGCTAAGTTTCAAGGGGATCTATTACACAGTGTAGATGACTAAGACACCATCTAGCAGCGAAGAACAGAGTTGGGAGGACCGGGGAACCTGCACCCCACAAGCTTATGCAGCGTTCTTTGCCCCTCACTACATCACACTGGCCACCTGTGCCAATTGGGTCACAGGTTTTCTTTAGTTGCAACCTATTGTGTCTTTGGTTGCCAATGCTAGAACCACTTACTCTCAATCTGCAGGAAACTGGAATCAGAAACACCTATCTTTCTCTAGCAGAAAACATGAGTAAATGGTTTCCTTATGAAGAATCTGGCAGCATTGCATGGCAGAAATGGAATGGACTCAGAATCATAGTGCCTGTGTTGGAATTCCAGATCAGCCAACAACACAATAAACAAATTACTGAAGGTTTCCAAATCTTGGTGTTCTTATCTACAAAGTGAGGATAATAATCTCCAACTCACAGGTGACTATAATGATTAAAAAAGATGACTTACATAGCACTGCTCGTACACTCATTCATTCAAAGAACATTTAACAATGCTTCAGGTCCTGCATTAATTACTGGTGAGAATGTGACATACTGAACCATATTGTCACAGAGCTTTCAAAATAAACAGAATCAAATAATAAATTTTAAATGTGGTAAAAAGTGTAGCACATAGTAGATATTCAACAAATACTTGTTTCTTCCTCCATGTCACCTTCTCCTGGAGTGCCAGTTGGTAGTGGTGGTAGTTTTCTTTAAGACATCCCATTTGTCCTGAGATAGAACCCTTTTGGCCACTAAAGGCTAATCCCTGTCTCCCACCACTTCCTAGCCTATTCTGCAAAAACTTGAAGATTAGCCATTCTCCATGATGCTGATAATTTATTTTGAAAGTACATTGTATTTGTCTTCCCATTCATTAAGATTTGACCTTAGACTCACTATTCATAAGGATCATTAGGATCTTAAGTCCTAATGTAATGGTGGGCCTATTTCTAACCCTTGAGTCAAGGATGTGCACCTATTTACCTTGAACTTGGTAAGGACATGAAAGAAAGTATGGTAAATGCTTTTTTTTTTTTTTTTTTTTACCAAATTTTCTCTGCAACTGGTCACCAAAAACTGAGATTAATTTTAAAATTGATTAATCAAATGATAACAGACTCCCCAGCCCATTCTGAAGCTTAGGGAGGACTAGTGATTACGCATGCTTTTGGAAATCAGGAGAATTGCCAAAGTTTCCAGCCCTCTGCAGATGGTACTAAGTCAGAAGACTGTCTATACATTTCCTGATGATGTGGCTTACTGGTACTTACTTATTGGTAACACTGTTATATAAATATGTTTCTGTGGCCAGGAATTCCCAGTGGAACTAGGGAAACCTAGCTTCTGCAAATTAATGGAGTGGCCTTTGGTGAGTCACAACTCTCCTTTCTGAGCCTCAGTTTTCTTAGACATAAAATAAAAGCAATGCATTACATTGCCGAAGATGTTTTCCTTGATCTGAAATAATGTGATTTGCTGGGAGTAGTGGCTCAAGTCTCAGCACTTTGGAATGTTTAAGCAGAAGGATCATCTGAGACCAGTTTGAGACTAGCTAGGCAACATAGTAAGACCCCATCTCCACAATCTATCAACAAATAAAATGATGGAATAATCATTTCTTTCCAATCGTAATTGCTACTACTATTGAACACTCTTTCCTAAGCACTGCTAAGGGCTTCACTTTCATTACTTTTCTAATATTCAAACAAACCCTGAGATAAGTGACATTATGATGATCATTTCATAGGTGCAAAAGATTTGTCAAGTAACCTTCCCAAAGTAAGAGCAGGGCTGGAGGTCGGACTCATAACTAGTTTGCTCTAATCCAAGTGATTCTGGATCCCAGACTCACCAAATGACAAGTTATTCCAGAAATACTCAGGAAAAACGAGGGTGCCGTATGTCACACATGGAAAAAATAGAAGAGGTAACAGCATTCAGCCAAAGGATTCCCAGAAATCGAGGCTATCCTGTTCTTGGCATTTGCATCTTTCAATGTGTGTTTTTCACATTGCTATATGCAAAAGGTACATTTTAATATGATTTTTTTAACCTCCCCTATTAGCACTGAGGAATTCCAGGGAATGGACTTGACATCTGTGAACCCAATTTGTCCTAGAAAAAGTTCTAGTAATACTTAAAATAAAAAGGGCATCAATTAAAATAAGAAGGACACTTTGTAGCCTGGAAGGACTGAATATTTTTGGACATAGAGCACCTTATCATCTCTATGTTTAGCTCTTATACAATCAAAAGGTCAGGTTATCCATTAGATTACAGATTTTTATTTTTCTCTAAAAATTGCAGAAGGCCTGATATGTGTCAAGAGAAGTACCCTGGCTCCTATGCATACATATTTCATTGTCCCCCACATCTACCCAATGTGATAGGTACAATTAGCACATTTTTTCAGATAAGGAATCTAAGGCTCAGAGAAAGGGAAGGAATTTCTCAAAGTCATACTGCAAGGAAAGGCAGAGAAGGGATTGGAACCAAAGACTGCTGATTCCCTTCAGCATACCACGCCTGCCTCACAAGGGTGCTAATCTCTCATTACTTATTTGGAAAGACCCATTCCTCCCATTCATGAAAAGGTAACTCTATCCCACAAATGCAGAAGCAGGCATATAATATGAAGTGATGAAACCTAGGCAAGCAACAAGCAGAGTGCTTTAGACATGGTCCTTGTCTGCAGTGGGGTGCAGGAAAGTTCCTGGCAACATGACCCTGAAAATAACAATGAGTGACTGACACCAAGAATGAAGAATCATTCAAGGACCCTGAAATGGGATATTTTCTCAAGCCCCACCTATAGCCCAAGGTAAATCACAAAGCAGCAAAGATGCCAGACTCCAGGAAACATCAGGTGTAAAATGTGTGCTGAAAAACTCCTGTCATAAGGAACATGTCAACACTGCCAGGATATTAAAACAAACAAAAAACAATGAAAAAAAATTTTTTAAATCAACAGACAATGATTTTATAGAAGACGGCAAAGAAAAATACTAAGAGCTGTATTTTGTTTGTTTGTTTCCTTATTAGATGTTTGATGTACTTCATCTCCACAACCACCAGTGCAGCCTCTAGAAGGCAAATACCAAGGAGTCACAATTTTCAGATCAAGAAACTGTACATGAAATATCTTGTTTGCCCCTCCATATCTCCCTTCTACCCATGGCCCACACCCTAGGAAGCAGATATTTATTGACTACATCAATGGGGTTTTTGCCTGCTGGCTTCTGGTTGGGTTTAGTCAATTGAGACCAATTAGCTGGAAGGTTGGAGAGTAAGAGGAATGACGTCTGACTTTTTATTGCTTCAACTTCTTTCTTCTCAGGATTTGGCTACAATCTTCCTTTGATATTTGCACCTCCCTCTAGGCAGCTATTTCCTATGGTATCTCACCAGACTCTGATAAATACTTTCTCCCCTTGCACCTAGGCTCAGGCTTAGAATGATAATAACTCTCTGAATTAGTTAAAGCAATAGTAGGTGCTATAACAAATCAACTCCCAAATCTCAGTGACTAAGTGAAGATATAGTAATCTTTCACTCACTCAAACCCAATGTGGGGATTCCTGAATAATGAGTAGCTCTCCCTGAAATGATGAACCATAGAAGCAGAGTCCTTCTATTTCCTGGCTTCACTATAGTCAGCATGTGATGTTCAAGGTCATCATGCTCTCTCTACCATGATAGGAGAAAAAGTATGGAGGATTGGACATACTGGAAGGTATTCCACAACCTGGAAGGTTATGTTTCAGAATTCCATTCATGTTCCATCTACCAAAGCTCAACCACGTGACTATGCAATTGCAAGAGAAACCCAGAGAAGGTGTTCTCAGGAGGATAGAAGAGAGAGTTTGTGGAAGAGCTAGTCAGTTTCTACCTTAGGAGTGGGTGTGGAAGCACAGATTCAGATGCAGAGATCTCCAACTCAAAACCCAAAGGCTCTAGTTCATGGCACATGCTGTGCATTTAATGTGTGCATGAATAATAAAATTAAACTATATGAGTTCAAGAGGCAAAGAGATAGAGCAAGAAAAATTATAGTCAGGTAAGATTGAATTAATAAATAATAAGAGTCATTTTAATAAGAAGAATATAATAATTTAATAAGCAAGAATAATTTTTTTTTTTTGTTGCAGCCACTATTGTTGTTTTTGGTGGGCCCAGGATGGATTCGAACCCACTAACTCAGGTGTACGTGGCTGACGTCTTAGCCCGAGGAGCCACAGACGCCGAGCCAAGCAAGAATAATTTTAATAATGATTCAGCCCATGAGTCTGCCAAGGGAGTATATACACAGAAAAAGACAGAAAGTGGGAATCATAGACCACTGCTGCCTCAGACTACCTCAATGATCACTTATCCTTTATAATATAAATAGCTCTCTGCACACAATTCTAGCGTTTAAGGATGCTCATTTTTTATATCATTCAGCCCCTACTCATTACTTATATATAAATAATTATGTACCTTTAATCATAAATATCACTATAATAGGATCATATGAACAAAAATATGCATTCTATGCTTTACAGTCCCTTTCAGAAATTCCAAGGGTAATTTTGATTATATATCCTGTTTTCCTCATCTACTGAATTTAGAATGGTCCTCCATGTAACCTGCATCATCACTCTACCCAAACTGTAAATCTCTGGCCAGGCCTACCTCCGTGGGTATCTCTCTACTCCATGTGAGTGTTACAGCCTTAGTGCCCACCCTCTGAGAATACAGACACAGTGAGACTTTTTACATTGCTATGTAAACCTATAAATTTGCTACTTAATAAGGATTGACCTGTTGGCTTCACCTGTTTTCCACCTGTCAGCATTTTCAATGATCCCAGGAATTTGGAGAAAGAATCAGTCTCATGAAGGCAAACTTTTTCCTAAATGAGTGACCTGGGGGACTTATGTAAAAATGGGCTAACATGAATGTTACCTCAAGATTTAAAAAACAAAATATTTGAATAATTTGTTTTGGCCAAACTTATGTGTGTGCATCATCAATAAATAAGAAGTCACAAGCTCTCAGCCAGCCCGCTGATCATCTCCACAGAACTCTTTCTCACCATTGTGTTACCCAAATGTAAGAATGTGAAGGAAAGAAAATTTCAAGTATGATAAGATTATTGTAGTGATTGTTCTATTGATAGAGACATTCACTAAGTAAGAGACACTGTGGCCATAGCAGTTTCTGCCCTGTAGGATCTTACCTGGGGTAGGTAGACAGTTCATGCATCATTAGATAAAAAACAAAATAGTTACTGATGGCCAAAAAGTATAAAAGAAATAAAATTCAAGTACTATATTAGAGAGTGCACTGAGATGAGGAAGTAGCATCTTATTTTACACAGGTGGTCAGAAAGACCCCCTGAACAGAGCCCTGAATGATAAGAAATGAACCAGGTCAGGAGTGAGGAAACAGTATTCCAACCTGTGCAAGGGTGTTGAGGCCAGGCTATCCTCAAGGAATTCAAGAATAGCATGAGTCCATGGGACTGCAATGGTGACATAGGACATGCTGGGCAGGAGTGTTTCCATGGCCTGTGGAGCCTTTAGACCAGGACATCAAGAGTTTGAATTGTGTTCTAACAGTAACAGGAAATCATGGGGGTAGAGGAGTGAACCAAGGAGAGATGCAGCCTGTTCTCTTCTGTACTAAGAATCACTCTGTCTGTTGTGTGCAGAATAGGTTTGTTGTAGGAAGGTTGACAAGAGTAGAAATGGGGAGACCAACTGGGGGAAGAGAAATTACTCGGATCAACAAAAGGTGGTGAAAGGGATTGGATTAAGTGTAAATTTGGAAGTGTAGTTGTCAGAAGCCCCTGCTGTATCTGGCAGGGACTGTGAAGGACAGTGAAGAATCAGGTTTCGAGCCTGGGCAGCTAGTGAAAGTATCAGCTTCAGCTGACATGGGGAAAACTGAGAGAGATATTCTGCACTATGGTGGAAAATCCACCACTTCCCCAGCCAGATGCTTTCAAGTTCTAGCTCTAGTCAACAGGCCTTTGATTAGTACTTCTGCCCTGCCCTGAGAGGCCCAGGCTACAAGGAGAACCCAGTGTATGAACAGATCATCCTGCTGAGAGAAAACCCATAGGACATTGTGGGGATAAATGAAAGGATAGTGAAGCCAATGTATGGAGTCAGGAGGGCTTTTCTGAAGAAGACACCTGCTAAGACTTGAAAGACAAATAGAAGCCAAAGGAGTTGGGAAAAACAGCCAAGCAGCAGAAGCCCTGTTAGACAAAGCTCAGAGAGCTGGACCAGAATGATAACAAAGCGCATGCCTCTCACTAGGAAAGTGGAGGGCAGCCAGGGATGACATTAGAGATGTTTACAGGTTTCCATCATGAATGGCCTTCATACTACTCCATGGAGACAAGCATCTATCCTTTAAGCCAAAAGAAATAGCCATTGATTACTTGAAGAAAGGAGTGCCCAGGGTCAGAAATGTAGAATCACAAACTCAATTTCTAGGACATCCAGATGATAGCAAATAGGGAAATGTCTTTGATGTTCATTGCTTCTACCACTCATTTTGCCCTTGATCTTGGTTTAGTTAGGTTATTTTTCCTATTCCATGTCTATCGGTTCATGGTCTAGAAGGCATGAAGATTTATTCTTTATTGAATGCAATGCATTCTTCCAGACAAGGCCAAATATGGAAGAAATTTATAGTTTTCCCTGATACATTGTCTGACTAGGATTTCACAAGGTATTCGTGAAGTATCTTGAAATGTCAGTAATAAAGATCTACTCCCAAACCCCCAAACACACCTGCATACCTGCTGCCATTTAATATCAACTAAATCTTTATCTCAGAGCCAATGGCAGTGACAAAGTGAGAGATCCCAGTCCAATTACAAAAAGATAGACATCAAATCAAGTACAATCTTCAAAACTCTCCACAATACTAATAGCTAACATTGGCTGAGCATTCATGCATTAATTCAATAACTTCTCAAAATGACCCAAAGAGATAGTTCATGTGACAAGATGAAAACTGAGGCTTGATTAATTAACTTACCCAGGGTCATTCAACTGGCAAGTAGGAAAGACAAGATTGAATGGTAGACAGCCTGACCCTTACAGTGCTATTTCTGGGAACCGCCCGTAGCTTTATTCAACATTCCTTAAACCTTATGAAGTATTATTAAACGAAGTCTTCTCTTCCAGAATACTTTCTAAGTCCTACCAACCAAGTTCAATTCCAACCTCTTCCATAACTCTTTCCTTCCTAATTGGCATCACTTCCAAACTGATCTCTGATGACACATACATTCTTTAAGAGTTAAAGGGATTCCTTTCTCTTTCTGCTTATGCAAAGAATAAATACCCCACTCAATGTATCTATCAAGCATACATATGCACACCCAAAACATACCATATATGTTTGTTACATACACACATAAGCACACACAATTTTGACTAAAACAAATAATAAAAGAAGATATTTCGGAAACCTCTGAGCCAAAGAAAATAAGAAAAATTCATATTTTATTGAATATTAATTGCTGCAGAACCTGTGGGCAGCAGAGTATGTGGGCATAAGATTCAACTCTATGCCTTCGGTTGAATCTTGGCCTTTTTACATGCTACTTGTGTGACCCTGGGCAAGTTAATTAATTATGCCTCAGTTTCCTCATTTTCCAAATTTGTCACTTGTCTCAATTTTCCCTGTCTGGCTCTTGATTGAGAATCAAGAAGATTCACCAGGCACAGTGGCTCACACCTATAATACTAGCACTCTGGGAGGCAGAGGCAAGTGGATTGTTTGATCTCAAGAGTTTGAGACCAGCCTGAACCAGAGTGAGATTCTGTCTTTAGAAAAATAGCTGGGTAATGTGACAGGGGCCTGTAGTCCCTGCTACTTTGGGAGGATGAGACAAGAGAATCACTTGAGCCCAAGAGTGTGAGGTTGCTGCAAGCTACGACTCTGTCTCCAAAAAAAAAAAAAAGAAGAAGAAGAAGATTCATTACTCTCTTACATTTTCATTTTGCACCTTATAATCCATTGATTTGTCTTTTATTCAAGTTTAATTCTAATCTGCCTATTCTAAATAATTAGGAGAATAAAGTATGTAGGCCAATCTAGGATAGGTGATCATCAGACTCTAAAGCCAATGTTCTTCATCCCACCTCCATTGCATGAGATCTGTAGTTATAGAATTACAAAGATGATCTAATCCACAGCTCTCTATTTACCCCATTGAAGCTAAGTAAGACCTAGAAGAGTGAACTGCCTTGACACAGCACAGAGTAAGTTAATGATAAATCCAGAATTTTAATTCAAAACTTCTTTTTTTTTTATTGTTGGGGATTCATTGAGGGTACAGAGAACCAGGTTATACTGATTGCACTTGTTAGGTAAAGTCCCTTTTATAATTGTGTCCTGCCTCCATGAGGTGTGTCACACACTGTGACCTCCCACCTACCTACCTCCCTCTCTCCGCTCCCCCATTCTCCCACCCCCCACCATGTACTAGGTCTGCAATTGTCCTCATAACAGAATTGAGTACATTAGATTCTTGCTTCTCTATTCTTGTGAGGCTTTACAAGAAGACTGTGTTTCAACTCCGTCCAGGTTAATAAAAAAATGTAAAGTCTCCATCTTTTTTAGTGGTTGAATAGTATCCCATGGTATACATATACTACATCCTGTTAATCCATTCCTGGGTGAGTGGGCATTTAGGTTTGGTGATTATAAATTGAGCTGTGATAAACACACTACTGCAAATGTCCTTATCATTAAATGATTTGTTTTCTTCTGGGTAAAACTTCTCATTTTCAGTACATTACCTATTAGTAAATATTTTTGAAATATATATTAATGTTCTTTGGCCTATGGGTAAAGAGATGAACAAAGTATAGTCCCTGCCCACAAATAGTATAGATTTTATGGAACTTAGCAGGTGACAAATTGAAATGTTCCCTAACCTTGTTTGAGTGTCTGTGAGGAAAGATAAATGCATGATATGTTCCCAATTTAGGCTTTTTGGGGAGTTGATTTTTAGCTGCTCAGTATCTATAACCTAAAGAGTATCTAATCCTTAATCTATACCAATTCCCAGTAAAAACTTGTACATTCAAAGATGTTTGGAATAAGCCTCACATGAAAAACGAGAATGCTTCTGAGAAGGAAAATGCCAAAAGTAAGAGAAATTAGACAAATGATTTAAACTTAAAGGAAAAATGTGTATTTAGCAAGGTCTCTTGAAATGAGGGTTTCTGAGCTGATTTGTTTGCTTTGTGATATCTAGACATTAGATTGATGTCTCTCACTTTCTCTTAGTCTTTCCCTTATGTCTTATCTTCAGATATCATAATTTCACACAACCAGGCAGGAGGCAACCAAGAAGGAGACGAGGAGCAGGTGGAGACAAAGAGACAGAGAGTACCCCCCACAAAACACCCCCCAAGTATCTCTCCTTTTACAAGAAAGAAAAAAAGTCTGCCCCAGATATCCAAAAGATGTCCCTTTACAGCCTAATGAATAGAACTGGGTCACATGGCTAGGGGAGAATGTATCTGGCTCTTTCAACCTGTATCATTAGAGGCAGGTAAGTGGAAACTGACTTTGGAATGGCTATTGGTAGATTTAAAGAATTCCACCTCACTCTAACTGTGTAGGTTTGTCCAAGGAACACATTCTCTCTAGGAAACATAACGAGCTCTACTTTCACTGTCAACATTCAAAAGTTCCAAATCTTGAGTCCTGGTCTCAAAACACTTCCTGAATGAAGCTGGAAAGAGAAAGCAAGAGGACAGTTAGATTCCAAGGACACCTGTCATTCTTTCACACATCACACTTCATAAGATTTTACCCTCCATGTTGGGGTCCTCAGTGGCCTGTGATAATGGAATGCTACTACTCACTAGGTCATGGAATTCCATCATTTACTACAGCTCAGAATGTCACCAACCACTGATACCGGATATCTACCCCCAAGCAGATCTCTAATTCAGCCATTAACCAGAGTGTAAAACCTCAATCTACACCCACTTGAAGTTAGCAAGAAAAATTTTCAAATCCTAACCCAATACATCAATGAAATTGATTCCCAGAAAATTATCAGTTGTCATGTAGCCTCCCAGCATAGCTGTGCTTTGAAAAGTAGAATCTCAAAGTCAACTTTGGGTCCACCCATTGCCTACTCTGTCCCCTCCTTCCCCAGCTCCTCCCTTGGGAATATTGCAAGAGTCTGTGCTAGGAGACTCATCTTCTCCTGTATGAGTAATAACTCCTGTGAAGGGCAAGTCAGCAGTGCACTGACAGGAAAGCCTGGTGACCTGCCAGAGGAACCTTTCACTTTTTTCCTCATGCTATCCTCTGCTTTCCTTTTCCTTCTAAAGGGAAAATCTGCAGGTTGATGTTTAGTCTAGTTACCCAGGGTAAGCATCTTAACTTGTTGACAGTGAATACTGCTTCATGCTAACTTTCCATGACTGACACACAAGCGTTATTTCGACATCACTATCTGACACCTCCTCCAGGAACTTCAAGGCAGCAAGTCACGCTGTAAGCATTCTCATTTCCTGGACAAGGTGCTCTCGTGCCGTGAAAGCCAACATCACTGGTGTCGTTCCAAGGGAGTTATACTCCCAGCCTCTCCACTTTCTAGCTCTGGGATATCAGCCTCTTGTTTTTCTCGGTAAAATGAGAATGATAATGCCTACTGTATGGATTGTTGTGATTTGAAAAAATCATGTAGATGAAGAGTTTACACTTGAGATGGAGTCTGGGACAGAGTTAGTGATTTTAAAAGACACTTACATAAAGGTGCACATATGTGCGTGCGTGTGTGTTTGTGTGTGTGTACATTCATTTAATTCATACATGTGTTCAAAAACCACCTCCTGCCTACTAAATGCCTGGCCTTAATCTAGGGGATGGATTTTTTTGAACATTATAAAAAAGTGTCAAAGTCTCTTCTATGTTCTAGAGTGGGAGACAGATAATAAATAAATAAGCATAACATTGTGACAGGTGCACAGAGGCTTGAGGAACAATAGACCATGGTAAGGACATAACAACAGCTACAGGGGCCAAGGTGCTGATTTAGATAGAGTAGTCAGGGGAGGCCTCTAAGATGGGGACATTTGAATGAACACCTGACAGGAGGGGAGAGAGCCCTGGGGCATCTGGGGAAGGGCCTTCCAGATAGAGGATAGCAAGGTCAAAAGCTGAAGACAGATCAGCTTCCTGGTCTTCTAAGGATGAGAAAAAGGCAAAGCAGCCAGACAAGAGAGAGTAGAAGCTGGGGAGAGAAGGTCAGAGAGTCAGCTGAGGGAATCTCACAGGGGATTTCGTGGGCAAGCTCAAGGGATTTGAGTTTTCTTCTTAGGAAGATAGGAAATCATTGGGTATGCGTGGACAGGGGAGTGTCGTGCTCCAATTGTGTTTTTTAAAAATCACTCTAGCTATTCTATGGAGAAGAGATTAGAGGGCAAGGGGATTGAGTCAGGAGGCTCTAGTGATAGTCCCACTGAGGAGCTGCGGTTGCTGGGTCTAGAGTGGTCATGACAGGAGTGGAGAGGGAGCATTGATTAGATCAACATGGAGGACAGAGCTGGTTACAATTCGGTTGGGATAAGTACAGTTGTAAAAGAAAGGAGTCAGGGCCGACAGGAAGGATTCTGACCTGAGAAACTTCTAGAATCAAGTTATATTTACTGAGTTTGGAGAAGGCTATAGGAGAAATAGATTATGAGGAGGCAGAACCAAGAGTTCATTTGTTCAATAAATATGTTACAGTGGCTTTTTCTTGAACCAGGTAGCACTCATACACTGAAGGACAGAGAGAAACAGGCTCTGCACTTCAAAACTCAAGTGGCACAAAGAGATACCATTTATTCAGTTCTTGCAAGTATTTGGGCATTGTGCTAGGTATTTTTCATTTACTAAAGCATACTGTCTGATTGGAGAGACATCCATGAAGTAAATAATTACTCAAACACTTATTTAATTATGAACAGAAAGGTACAGATCATATTCTTGTGTTTAATTTGAAAGAACTTCTTGGCGGCTCCTGTGGCTCAAGGAGTTGGGTGCCGGCCCCATATACCAGGGGTGGCAGGTTCAAAACCTGACCCTGGCCAAAAACTGAAAGAACTTCTCCCCAGGCTTTTTAGGGGAGGTGACACTGGGCTAGAGTAGAGATACTTTCCATCTGGCCATGATGAAAAAACTTCTCATCGCAGTCAGATTTGAGACCACCTCTTGTTTTGCAGTCAGGTCACCTACCAACTTATCCCTGGGAGAAAAAGGAAACAACCTAAATGAGCCTGGGCAATCCTTGCTCAGACCCACTCTAGAACCTCTGCTCAGGTGATTTTCTAGCATGGCAGACTGTCCACTCTCCTCCCTGCCTACCTATTGTAATTGTGCTAAAAAATAAGAACTGTTTGGACTATAGAAAAGAATGATTTCCCCCTCAAACTACCACACTTCTATATATATAAGACCTCCCATTGCTGGCCACCAGCTAACCTCTCCTGCCCCCTGTGAACAAGTTCCATTGAGCATCTGATTATGTCTTGTATGATTCTGAAATTAAACCTACATATTTATTTATTCCCCAGAAAGACTACAAACTCCTTGAAGACAGGTACCGTGCCTTGTTCCGCTTTTGTATTCCTAACAGAAATATCACAATGCAAACTACTCAGGGCCAAAATGATTTGAGAGGCTGTGAGCTGAAAACCATGATACCATTTAAGGGAGGATGTTTGCACAGAAAATCATCTTGTCAATGCTCAGAGTTCAGCTTGACTCAGCCTAAACAATGTGCATGTGAGGCTAAGAGAAATATCAGAGAGTCAGTTTATTACTTTCCAATGGGGAGGAAAAAAAAAAAAAAAAGACCAACATGTTCATACTGACATGGCCTGAGTTGGTGAGTTCCTTCCCTGGAGCTAAGTCACCAGAGAGCCAAACAGTGATGGAAATCATTTTATTTTATTTTCTCACTATGAGAAGTCATTTTTGCAAGGACTGGAAAATAGCTGAGTGCGTTACAAAATAGTATAGCTTCTGTGAGAGGAGTCGGGGCAGCAAATTGCCATTTATAACTAATGGAGTTATTTCTCCAACCTGAGTAACCTTATGACATTGCTGTGGATTTTACAGCATTCAGATCTCTCCCTAGCTGGAACTGTTATGCCACCCATTAGGGCTTATCAGATTAGCCTCTTTAGGGTGAAAAAAGTACCCAGTAAGTGATGTTGATCACATAGAACTCTGAGTGTACTGCACATAGCCTAAAGGAGCTAATTTAGGGTTCCCTTTTCTTTTTGGTCTATATTAGGAAGAAATTGATCCCTATGTTGATTGACACTCAAAAAGGAAAAGTTGAAAGCCCAAGTGTACTAGAAACAATCTTTACCTGTAGTTCCAGAAACTAGAGGAAATGCCTTGGAATCAGCATCATCAGGAAACATTTCCATTTAGAAGCCACGATTTCAGACATTGCTACAAGACAGCAAGGATTCAACCCGAAAAGTATGTATTGGATGTCTAGAACTATTCAAAGTAAATCACTTTCTTCATGGGCACAGTTCCTTAAAATTGAGAAAATTCTTTTGGAAAAATTCACTAAGAAAAGAAATGCAAGTGCATGTGGGTGTCAGCTGCTGTGCTCAGGCATGTACAGGTGTTAACACCTGTGCTCCTTAGCAACTCTGTGTGCTGTGAGCTTCGTGTTACAGATGAAGAAACTGACGCTAAATGAAGTATATTGTTCTATTGTCAGCAAGGTCTGAGGGACAGTCAGCAATTGAAATTAAAATTGGGGCTTCTTGGTCAAGCTTCTCCCATAACCCCACGCTGGGTAACCTGGTGGGGAGAAATGCAATTTGCAGTCAGCTGTTACTGTGGTTTCCGAGAAGGCTGCACATCACAAATACCTGAGAAGCTCTTCAGACACAGATTAGTAATCTTCACCTGGGAGATTCTGACTTCCTGAGTATGGCACGGGCCCCAGGGATCTGAGTTTTTTCATCAGGGTGTGTCAGGTGAATATTCCAGGTGCCTGACTTCATGTAAAGCACCAAAAGTAGCAGGTATGAACTCTCATTCTTGGTCCTAGGCTTTATGTTTATGTAAATTCTGGAAAATAGGGACTCTAAACAGTTAGCACACCTGCCTTCTTTGATGGAGCTGTCCGTGAACTTGGGAGAATTAAAAATTCATTGATCTTGCCATTCATCTTGAGACTTGGATCTAGTCACTTATCCTCTCCAAGTTTCAGTGTCTCTGTCAGTGAAGACGGGGCTTAGGTAACAACTCTCTGGGAATAATTCATGTATGATATTCAAATAAAATGATACGTATATAGTTTTCATAGTAGTCATTTGTCAGAGCTGGAGGTGAAAGGCACAGGTTCTATAGCCAAACTACCTGGACTCACATCCCAAAGCTTCCAGTCCTTGCCTTGGTGAACTACAGGAAGTTATTTAACTTCTCTGTGCTGTTGCATCATTATCCATAGGGCGGGGAATAATAATACCAGCACCAACTCTGAGATTGTCCATAGAAACAAGTGAATTAACATAAACAATATTTAGTTCACAATATGGCTTGATACTAATAAGGACTTAACAAATGTTAACTAGTATTTATTGAAGGAATATTATTTTATATATTGAGGGTATACTAGTATTTACTGGGGGCCCTGTGTCAATATATAAATACACACACACTAACACACATTTATGTTTTCCTTTCATATTTACTAACACCTTTCAGATAGGTACCATTAGTTTCCCATTTTATAGATGACAAAATTGAGTCAGAATATGTCACCCCAAGTCTCAATGCTAGCAAACAGTAGAGCTAGATCTGAATTCAGGGACACTTTAGAATTGAAAAACGTCATGCAATTTTGCCTCCCAATACAGCCTGCACCCTTAGTGTGATAATAATTCTTAATGCAGAGTCCTACCTTTCCTTCTGACTGCAGGGTTCTGAAAGGGGGAAAACAAGTCATATTGCATTCCCTGACTTTTGCGTTAAGTCCTGCTCATGTTAGAATATAAGCCCATTGGAATTAGAAGGAGAGGGTGGAAAGAGATGGCACCTGTGCCTTGGCAGACATTTCTGGAAACCCGGAGAGCCCTTGACCAGTCCTGGGTCTGGATGTGCACATTTGCTTGAGCATTCTCTCTCTTCTTCTCCAGTCAGAGTTTAAGAAGATTTCCATGGAGCTCTGCTAAAGGATTATTGTGTTGTAGTTTACACTCTTCTGTTAAAGTCTAGTGATACATTCTACTGGCTCTAAAAGCAAGAATATAATCCACAGGAATGAATCTCCAGTGTAAAAATGGTGACACTTTGCTACAATTAGGAGGATGATCTTAGAGTTGGAAGAGGTTATGTGGGAAAAGGACCTTACAGCCTTCAAGGTCATAGAGTCCATCTCACCACTGAAAAAGCAAAGCGCAGACGGATGTCAAGATGACACAGTGGTTAAACAAATAAAAGTTTGTCCTTGTCTCTGGGCCTCCAGCTCCAGCCTGCTGCCTCTCAGGAAGGGTCACTTCTTATATAGCCTTTTTTGAATCAAAGCATCTTTGCTACCTTCATAAAAAACTGGCCCTACCACCATCTCTTCTACTTTTACAGTCTTATATTCCCATTTCAAAGAGATTTCTTTGAAATGGAGCCAGCCCTTCCAGTAAGCATATGTAACAGAATGGTGATTTCAGAGCATAGGGCCTGGTGGGAACAGAACCCAGACATGTAAAATTTGACACCTTGATCAACATAAGTACCCACATTCCCTCTTAGCTCCTACTCCCTGCCTCACCCCACCTTCAAAATGCCCATAATTTTATTCTGAGGAAAACCACAACCAGCACTTACTACCAGAAGCCAAATTCCCTGGCAGCAGCCTTGCTTTTAAAAGGGAGACATGAAAAAAATTGTCAAGACCTATGGGCTTCCTAACACATTAAGAGGGTCCCTCCAAATTGTGTCATACCAAGTATGTTTTTACCTTTTTCTTGAAAAGATTTCTTAATTGGTTCCAGTCAAAAGGTTTCCAGGTAATGAGCTTTAAATAAATAATAATGTTCCACCACCTTGACTGAGCAAGAAAGTAAATTTCTTTTACCCTGACTTTGGTGAGCATGGGGGTGGGGAAAAGGCTTGTGTGCTAATTTTGGCCTCACTATAAAAAGGCAAGACCTCATTTCTAGCCTCGTGTGTAATCAACTCTGGTTTAGTTTTGACAATTACATGGCAAGCACTGTGCTAGGTATTGGAGATGATAGGCTGTATAACTAAGTGCTCAGAATAATTAAGTTTAATTAATTAATTTAAAGATAAGTTAATAATAAATAAATTTATTTTGGCTTTTGTTGTTCTAAAATACTCATAATTCCGAGAATGCAAAATGCCCTCAAGGCCTTTTCAATGCACATCTCTCCTCTGAAATGCCTGTGAACCCTTCTAGTCCTGGAGGGAGTCACTAGGGTTCTTCCTAAGATTTCTGATTCTCTTTCTTCCAGTCATGGTCATGGGCAATGAAATATAAGTACACATACTATTTGTCTCTTCAGGCAGAAGATGAGAGCCAGCGCATGGTTTTGGTTCATTCTTTTTCATCCTATTGCCATTTTCCAAATGGTAGAGGAGCCATCAGTTTGTGAACTAGAATGAAGAAACATAAAGTAAAACCCTCGACTGACCCATCACAGACATGGAGCAAGAAAGAAATCTTATTGCATTTTTTTAACAAGTGAACAGTTTATTAAGAATTAAACAAAGGTATGATGTGATACAAGCAAGACACTCAAGATAGGTATAATAATACTACTCACACAAAAACTTAAATTTCACCTCAAAAAAAAAATCACAAGACAAAAGAGAAAGCAATTTCACTGTTATAAAATAAGATATTTCATGCAAAGTATTAACTCTGCACCCCCCCAAAGCCTAACCTCCCAACAAACAAAAAATTATCTGGGAATACTGCTATGCTAACATATTAACCACAGTATAATCATTCACAGGAAAACAGTAATTAAGCAATGAATTAAATTAAATAACAAAGTTCAAACTATCATAAACTCATAGACCACAGTGATTTTACATTTATTGTAATCTTCCAAGATTTGGAAGCTTTTGTTACACAGCACAACATAAAGTAGATTGACTGAGATGTACATCATCTACCCATTCTCATT
>CAUYRH010090996.1:0-16728 GCA_963574655.1 Perodicticus potto
ACAACAATGACAGCTGCAACCAAAAAAAAAAAATGGGCGGGTGCCTGTAGTCCCAGCTACTTGGGAGGCAGAGGCAAGAGACTCGCTCGAGCCCAGGAATTGGAGGTTGCTGTGAGCTGTGATGCCACGGCACTCTATCCAGGGTGACAGCTTGAGGCTCTGTCTCAAAAAAAAAAAAAAAAAAGTCCCTTGTAGCTTTGAACACAGTTGTCTTAAACTTTAAAGGGTGAAATTTGTGAACTAAATAACTATACTAGATCTGGCCAGTAGTGAAGTGGTTTTATTTCTCTTATTTTAGAAATACCTGCATGAGTCCCGGCATCGGCATGCCATGGCACGGAAGCGTGGTGAAGGTGGACGGTTTTTCTCTCCAAAGGAAAAAGATAGTCCTCATATGCAGGTAAGAAGATATATACCTTTTCTTCTTCTCTTTATTAAGTTGTGTTTTTTTAGATGAAAGCCCTCACCAGTGTCCTGTTGCTATTTTCTTACTCAGGAACTAATCACATTCTCTGAAGTAGATGCAATATTTTATCTCTAGATTCTCTTTGGTTTTGAAATCATTAAAGATTTTTAATCCAGTGGCCTTTCTTCCCTCTTCATCTTTGCAAATTATTACTACTATTAATTCCTTCTTAAAAATCTCACTTTTCTTAATTTTCAAGGAACAAATTTTATTGTCTCTTAATAGGAGTAATGGTAGCAGCAGCTAAAACTTACATGAAAGCCATTAGGTTCAGCATTTACTATAAGCATCTTTTTTCCCCATTGAATCCTCATAGCACCTTCAAGCCCTAGGAGATAAGAATTATCATCTCTGAATTTACTTGGTTGTCATGGAAAAAAGAAAAATAATTAGCTCCATTTTATGGTTGAATCTAAGGGTTAAAGAGATTAAGTAATTTTCTTGAGATAAAATACTTAGAAAAATAATGCAACTGAAATTCAAACCTAGGTAGTATAGCTCCAGAATTTACACTGGTTCATCCATTTAATTCCACTAGTCATCTGACAGACATTTCTGAGTCAGTATAACCAAAACAGAACTCTTGATGTGTTTCTCTATTATACATAAGCACACATCTCAATAAGTGACATATACACCCACCCAGTTACTAAAGCTAGAACTATCCATTTCTTGAAGAAGACTTCATGGTTTTATCTCTATAATTTAATTTGTCTGTTTTATTTTTTCCCTCCCAACTGATGTCACTTGGCTTACTCATCTCTTCTTTTGGCTTGGATTAATAAAACATCTGCCTGACTGGTCTTTCTCTTCCTCCTTCTCATCCATCCTCCACTTCGTAGTGTGATCTTTTTACAGTGTATACCTGTCACGTCCATGTTCTCTTTAAGCTTCTTCAGCCCCCACACTCTCCCATTTGCACTTGGACTGAAGTCCAAAGTTCTTAGCTATGGTCAAGCAAGGCCTTGCTATCTACCTCTAGCTTCCTTTCTTCCTGCTGCTTGTTCTCTGTGCTCTTGCTCGCTGTCCATCCCGTCAGCCATGAGCCTTCGTCCTTAAAAATCTCTAGTCTGTAATGCCTTTCGTTGCATCTCTTCACATGCCCATCTCTTTCTTATCTTTTAGGTCTTATTTTAAATCTAAGAGGCCATTCCTATCCTACCCTATCCAAAGTATCTCTCTTCTATCTCAGTATTTTCTTAAAATGTCTTCCTTTGGTCTGCAGTGTAATAATCGAATGGTTGTATTTAACTGTTCAAGATTGTTTTCTTCACTAGAATATAAGTTGTGTCAGGGCTAGAGGATTGTCTTGTTCTTTGTTGTATATATTGAACTTAGTATTATTTAAATAAGTTAGTTGTGTTTAAGTACTAACTTAGTTGTGTTTATTAGACTTAGTGTCTAGTTCTGAACAAACGTTCAGTAAATGTTTGTGAAATTAATAGATTCCTCCCATATACTGATATTTCATTCTACATGAACATCACATTCCACCTGTGCTGTTGCAGTATCTTCTAACATAATCTCCACTAACTGACCTGATGCAGTACTGCCAGAGTAGTCTTTACTAGATAGACTTTAATCCCATCAGTCCCCTGCTTCAAGATACATGCTTAACTGCATCCAAACTCATTTCTGTATAACCTGTAAGCACCTTTGCCTCATCCCTTTAGAGCCTAAACAATCAAACTGGGTTTCCTAAGTGTCCCTAAAACTTTCTCTTCACCTTCTGAGGATTTGCTATAAAACCAATTCACACCAAAAAAAGGCATATATAAATTGATGTGAAAGTGTATAGCACAGGTGCATCATAAGAGAGTGATACCCAGTAACCCAGTGAGGTATGGATGATTATAAACCTAATTCATAGGGGAAAGGGAGATGGGAAAGTGTGGATGATTTTAGGGAATTAATAAATGACTTTTAGGGAAATTTAATGTGTGTAAAGAATGTACTATGGCCTGAAACAAGTCTTTTAAGCCCACAGTGCAGACTATGGTTTGTGACAATGGTCTTTCCAAGTTTGTTGACAAATTTCGATCTTTCTTCCTACTATAGGAGTTCATTTAATGAAAACTCAGAGAAAGGACCAGAAATAGTTTTTTTTTCCTATGGCAGCTCCAGATTTTAGGCAGAGGGCAAATTCATCTTGTGCTTTCGGAGATAAAGAAGGTTGAGAGATTGGGGGAGGGTGGGGATCAAAGAGACCTTACAGGTTTTTCTTCAGTTAAGCATGTCAGAGTACCATATTTTACAGTGTAAGTTTTGAGCCCTACCAAGCACCAACAACTCCTTAAATGCTGTTAATCCTCACTGATAGTGTGAGAACTGCCCGTTTCTCATTGCTATTCAGTCATGCATTCTGAGTGCAGTCTGCCAGCTATAGGAGAGTGTTGTGCTAGCAATTCTTCTAATTCTGTTTGCTAACAATATGACATTGGTCAGTTTACTTAGCATCTTTTAGCTTTTATCTGTGAAGTGGAACACTGCTGGAAACTTAACAGGAATATTGCAGGGATTTCATGCAATATCACATTAAACACCTGCTTAGCACTATACCTGGTAAGTGTACAGTAGATGCTAATTATTATTCTTGCACATTGTTCAAGACCTAGCCCCAACTGTTCCACCTTCAGGAATTTTTTAGCTTTTCAGATCTTACCTTCTGAGGTCTCAGAGCATTGGTCTCAGAAACTAAAGCTGGTTCTTGTGGAGTGTTGCAAAGAGCTTCCAAAGATGAATGCCTTGTATTAACACTGCAGGTTTTAAGTGAGAAGCAGCACATAGACTTTACTGGAAAGAAGATTAAGTGGGAGTCAAGGGATTTGGGATTTAGCCCTTGCTGGGTTCCTGACTTTCTTTCTTTTTTTTTTTTTTTTTTGTAGAGACAGAGTTTTACTCTATCGCCCTCGGTAGAGTGCCTTGGCGTCACACAGCTCACAGCAACCTCCAACTCCTGGGCTTAGGAGTTGCCTCAGCCTCCCGAGTAGCTGGGACTACAGGCACCTGCCACCATGCCCGGCTCTTTTTCTGTTTTGCAATTTGGCCGAGGCCAGGTTTGAACCTGCCACCTTCGGTATATGGGACCGGCACCCTACTCAATGAGCCACAGGCGCCGCCCAGTTCCTGACTTTCTAACTCTAGTCCAGGCAAATTATCTATCTGGGCTTCGGTTTTGTTTACAAAATGAGTGCATTAAAGTGTGTAGATTCTAATTTTCCTTCCAGCCCTGCTGAGACCTTAGTATTTAAATGCAGTGATCAGAAAATTATTATAAAAATATGGCATGACATGATTTTTCTTGGTCTTTTTCTTAGCCACCTGAATACCATTAACCCTTAAGTGTGAGAGCACAACACAAGATGCTTAGGAAAGAAATACACTAGCAACTGTGGAGTGTTTGGTGGTGGAGCGCCAACCCAGGCATTAGATCACTTTAACAAGGTTTTTTGTCTCTTCTTGCCTAATGAAGCTGCACTTCAAGCAATATGTACAGACTTAGATTTATTACAGGCCCTTGGTTTACTGAGCAACTTTGTGTGTGTTCTCTTAAGGATAACCAGTGAGAGTCAGGAGTTCCCTATTTCTTTCACAAGGGACTTTAATCATTATTTTGCTGTCTTTGTCTCTAGGATCCAAACCAAGCTGATGAAGAAGCTATGACACAGATAATCCGAGTGTCCTAACCATAGGCCATGTGATGGAACTGATCAAGGTCGGTTCCTTGCCACTGTTTCCCACTGGTCCAGGAAATTGATCATCTATTCCAATGGGACACAAATGATCACATTCTGCCCTTTTCTACAGGACAGAAACCACTTAATTTTTAATAAGTGGCTCAGTATTATAATTGCAGCAATGTCTGGCAAATTGAAGTTGCAGCCTTTGTCCTGCTCTTCCAGTCAGGACCTATTTCAGACTGTTGAAGACTTTGACATTTCATGGATTAGGATGATATAAGGAGACACATGCCAGCCCAGCAGTACACAAGCACTTATGTTGACTGCTAAAGCCAGCCAGCCACCTCAGCAGGGGAGAAGAACTCTCAACCCAACCTCCAGTCAAAGAAGCCACAGCCTACTCCTTCCCGTGGAATCTAGGCAGCATCCATCCGTCTGGTCACAGATTTCCGGCTAACTAACTGAATGGACACTTTATATTCCGAGATGACTTCCAGGCAGGGAAGTTCCATCTTGTGATATGGAAACAATAAATTCTCTGAGATACATTCATCTAATCTGTGGTAATAATAAGAATTTCTGTCTGCCCAGATGATAGGTTGACACTTTTGGACTCCAAGAAAAAGCTAACTGGGGATAGGATGATAAACGACTCAAGCACTAAAAATGTACATTGCTAAATTTCTTTTTCTATTTTTAGCTTTGAAAGTGTGGTCTGCTTATCCCTCTGTTGATGGGTCATCTGGACCGTGGTTCTTGCTGTGACTCTCTAAGACAATTTAGAGGGTATTGGACTTTGGAACTGCCTTTCCAAAATAGAGAAAAAAACTATTCTACAACTTCTGTGCTGAAGCGCTGAGGACATATGTAGTATCTCTTAAACAGAGAGCCAAACTTGAGATTTTCAATCATAGGCTTTGTGATAGCATTTGGGGAATCGTCAACCTAGGCTGAGAGAAAGAGTAGTATGTATGTATACCCATATGTTGTCACGGAGCATGATTCTTCAATGGATGGATACCTAGGATGGATCATTAAGAAGAGACTAATTCACATTTACACTAAAACCTTTTAACAAGCACTGAAAGGGATATGTCCGAGATTTGGTCCTTGACAATTTTTGGAAAGCACTGTTCAATCATGCTGTCCTGGATATTGTCCAGGTGACCTGCTAGGGCTTGAGGTGGATGTTGGCATCACTCTTACCGCACATTGTGCTGGCCCCAGAGAGTGAACATTCTCATTCTTCCCGTGGCAGCTGATTATTTGGTGCCAGTTTTCATTCGTTTTCCCTTTCTCCATAGGCCTTGCACAGAAGGGTTTTTACATTGCATCCGTATTGTGGGAATAAGCTGCAGAACTAGAAATAGAAATGCCTGCAGGCTCAGGAACTGGGCAGTAGTTCTCAGAATGGGTTGTGCCTCAGAAATTTCTTTTCTAGATGTTGAACCCGGAAGAACTAAGATATTTCAGAAGAACTGGCTGCCTTCTTTGGAAACAGATTTAAATACCAAGGATAAAAACTGGCCTTTTCTTCTTTGATTTCAGTCTAAATATATTAAGAACAGAAAAGACACAAAAAACATCACAAAGGGAAATCATTGTTATGGTAAAAATAGAGGTGCAAAGCTATGCAAATGAAATAGGAAGTGAAATCTTCCTAGTCTAGGGGATCTAGTAATCTGTCCTGGCTTCCAGATGACCAAAGGGCTGATCCTTTGGTAAGCGTACTACAAACTTTGGGCTCTTCACAAGTGTTCAGAAAACTCTTAAGTTTTTCAGATGCTATAGATTACTAAGAACAGTGAGGAATTTGTATACCTTGTTTATCTTAGTAGTCCAGGATGCAGAGTTTAGAAAGAAATTCCTCTGACCTAATTTTTAGTGTTTAACCAAAAGTTCTAAAATGCTATTTATTTGTGTCTATAAGTTTGTACATAGTAATACCCACCTCATCGTTGCTTAATTTGGCAAAGGGGGCAGTGAGTTTGAATTTTTGTTTGAAATGAAATGCTTTAGTTACCAGTTTGTCATTGCATTTCAGATAGCTCATGACCCTTCTGTGGTCATTTTAACACCATTAACAGCCCCCAAAATGGGGGCAGGGTATTGATGTTTGGATTTTTTCTTTATTTGTTAACTAGTTCTTTTACTCATTTTTGTTTGTGACTGTAGTGTAACTTCACGGATGCAGAAAGAGTGAATGGATGAATGAGTAATTGGTTTAATGCTAGTTATGTCAATTCGAGTGCTTTTTTTTTGGCAGGATAATTGGAAATGTATATATTTTAATTGCACTGGTACATTGAACATGTCAGTGTCTATACCACTGGACCAACAGCATTTTCTGGCTATAGGGTTCCTGATAATAATAATGTCTTGATTTTCCTTTGGGACTCAACAATATAGAAGTTTTGTTCCCTCCAGTAGTAGGGGAAGAACCGGTGATTGATCATTGATGTCATTGCAATTGTTATTTTTAAAAATAAATTCATAAAAATACTAAAAAGTGATTTGACTTTTGAGGAGTCGACAGTCCTTGGGTCCTAGGTTGTTTATGTTGAAATTGTGACCTATGTTCATAGACAGTGTGAAACATCTAGTGTCTGGGTCTCTTGGCTTTATTTCCCCTCTCCCCTTAATTTCTTCGTCCTGTTTGGCCATTCCACTCACCTGTGATTGTATCTTTGGCTACTGGAAGTGTTCATCATAATGTGTTGAAATATTTCCAGAAGTAAAATTAGCCCTTTATCATCCAAATGGCCTCTTAGGTTTTATTTCTCCAGAAAAAAACAAAACAAGAATACTTTTCTGATGTTAAAAATCCACAGCTTGCCTATCCAGCTTTAGGGTCCCCAGTAATATGAGCAACAAGCATTGGCAGCCTCCAGTGTGTCCTCAGCATGCAAAAGAGAGAAACAGCCCTAGGGGAGCAAGCACTTCCACAAGGACAGCAATGGCCCTGTCTTGGCAGGTAAAAGAACAAACTTTTCATAACAATTAAGGAAAAGGACTGACAGCTTCAACAACCTTAGGGTAAAAGTGTTTTTTAAAAAAAAATTGAGTTTGCTTTAGTGAGATTTATGCCAGGGAAACTGTTCTTAGCAAATTCAGAGATGACCCAAGATTCTACTCTGGTGATAAGGAACTATTGATTTTTATCCCTTTTGATCTGCTTTACCGTTGAAGCGCCTTCCACATTGCAGGGAGACTGTACTTTTTTTTTTGAGAGAGTCTCACTCTGTCGCCCTGGGTAGAGTGCTGTAGCGTCACAGCTCGCAGCAACTTCAGACTCTTAGGCTCAAGCGATTCTCTTGCTTCAGCCTCCCAACTAGCTGGGACCATGGGCGCCCGCCACAACGCCGGGCTATTCTTTCGTTGCCCCGAGCCGGGTTCGAACCCGTCAGCCCCAGTGTATGTGGCTGGCGCCCTAAACACTGAGCTGCGGGCGCCGAGCCGGCAGGAAAATAGCAAACGACGCCTCTACTTCCAAGAGGGCGACTCCCGCCCCACTTCCCGCCCCTCCCTCCGGAAGTCAGCGGGGCGGAGGCTGCGGGAAGTAGGTGGGCGGGGCCACGGTCACTTCCGATTGGCTTTTCTCCAAGGAACGCTGCACGGATTGGTTGGCGGTGGGAGCTCCAGAGCTGGGTGTGGCCTGGCTGCTACGCTGATGGTCCCTGTTTCCGGTTGCTGGGCGGGCAGCCCGCCGCCGCTATGGCGACCGGCGAGCGGCAGGCGGCGCTGCCTCTCTGGCCAGTGGAGGCCCGCTTGGCGGCGCTGCTTCCCGACCTGCTGGTCTTCAGGAAGCCCCGGGGGTCGGAACCTGAGCTCGCCACGGCCGAGGGCGTCCTCCTAGGCGTCCACGTAATGGGTGAGGCCCGGGAGTCACGTCGAGCTTCTGGCCTGCCAGAGGGGCAGCCGTTGGGCCTAAGCTCCTGGAGGCCGAGGCGGTTACAGGCCTGGCCTCCGGGAGAGCGAAGGAGGCTTTAATTGTGCCCAGCAGCCTCTCAAGAAACTTTCAGGGTCTTCATTTTCAGAGCGAGAGACACCTTTGGGGATGAACTGGTTTAGCCCCTGAGCTCGCTTCAGGGATGATGAAGCTGAGACTGAAAGGGCCATAGGACCGGCTTTAAACCGAGTTTCCTCCTGACCACGAGCATTTTTTCTATGTGTCTGCTTTGTCTAATTATTTTACTCCTTCCATTAATTCATTTTTGGGTCCATTAAGTGCGTGCCCACCGTTCTAGGCGTCAGCACCCACTTTGAGAGTTTTTAATTTAACAGATTCTTAAATGAGTTTATTGCATGTGTCATGGATGTGAAGATAGGTAATACTCTGTACCCACTACATAAATTCTCCAGAAAGCTTTAAACCATTTCCCTTGTCTCAGCGGTTTCTCTGTTCCACACATGAGGGGAAATCTTAGTTTCCCTTGGCAGGGAGCCTGAAAGGGTCGGGATGCTGGGAGGGGATTAGATATCCCTGGCTTCAGATGAAGAGGGCAGGGCGCTATAGGTGAATTCACCATTGGCAGCAGCAACCAGCCCGAATAGTTCCTAAGTGACACCGTGTTAAGGTATAAAGGCATTACTTAGTTCCAAGGGATTCTGTTTTTCTTTCCACTAGCCTGATGTGTTGAGGGAAAAGAGCCTAAAATTTTAGGATTTGCAGCTAACAGTAATTTTTGCTTTATTGGTCAGGGTTTACAGCATTAATGGACAGGTTCAGCCTGACCTGCAAGTCGGAACATGACATGGACAAACTGGCCCACATCTTCAGTTATTACATTAGTGACATCGTGGAGCGTGAGTGATTGTTACAGGGGAACAGGGAGGTGTGCTGGGCACCTGAGGGTTTGTAAGAGAAGAGGACCTAGGGTGTTTTAAAACTGCTAGAGGATCATTTATTCCTGTAGTATGGCTCATCTCTGGTTTCTTCAGGTTGTCATTGACAAAGCTAGATCTTTACCTCCATCTGCCATTCTACCCAGTCCGACATACCACTTTTCAGAAGAGGAGAAAAGGCTAATTTTAATTTGTATTTTGCATATTTATGTTTTATTTTAAATAAAGTATTCCTTAAGCTGTTTCTTCTAACAGTCATGCCTCACATGTATATGTCAGATATAATGTACAAGGTACCTTTCCATTCTATTATTCCATTTTCAGTCTGTGAGAAATAGGTGTTTTCTCTATTTTCTGCCATGTATTAAGTTTTTGAATAGCTGCTTAATGTCAGATATCTTGGAAAAAAAGTATGTAGTAAATACATTTTGAGTACCTACTCAGTGACATGCATTGTAATAGGTGCAGGGAACAAAAACTCACTCTTGGGCTTTTTAGTTATATTTACTTAAACAGAAATTACTCTGGCACGATACCTTTTAGTATGTTTGTAACATTCTCATCCTTTACTGACAGTGCCTGGTACAATTATATCCATCATTCTGCAATTCACCAAAATGATTAAATACACTGTGGCCTCTTCTTCAGGAATTTGACTATTTGACTTGTTTTTTCCCCCCTGAGGAACAAGTATAAAAGGTCTTTCTCGTTTTCTGGTTTGGATGAAAGGGAAAATAAAAAATATTTATTGAGTACGTATTATAATATCAGGTATTACTGGGTACTGGACACAGAGAAAACACACAGTACCTGCCTTCATGGAGTTTCCATTTTAGTGTGATACTAATAAACAAAAGATTATACATTCTCTTAAGAAAATAAGATTATAGATTATACATTCTCTTAAGAAAATAAACATTGTGTAGTGATAAGAAATAATTGTAGGGTGAGGGAGTTTCTGTGTGAGGCAGAATGGTCATTGGAGGCTCCTCTAAGGAGTTAGTATTTAAGCTGAGACATGAAGGATGAGGGGAACACCTTGGGAAGAGCTAGAGGTAAAGCATTTCAGACAAAAGAATACCAAGTACAAAGGTCTGAGACAGGAGAAATCTTGGCATGTTATAAGAACTGGCAAAAGGCCAGTATGGCAAGAGCATAGCTGGCAGGGTGAAGAGTGGCTTCAGATGAGGTTGGAGGAAGGAAGCCATTGGATCACCAAGCTCTGAAGTCCATAATAAGGAGTTTGAATTTTATATTTTTATAGAAAGGCAAATTTGGAAGATTCTGGCAGGGTAATGATATGATCTGATTTATACCTTTTAAAGCTCATTTTGGCTGCCTCATGGAGACTGGATTAGAATATGGTAGTGGAAGTGACTGGTAAGAATAGAAGCTGGAAGAGGTAATTAGAACAGTCCTGTAGAGATGATGGAGATTTGGTCTAGGCTAATGGTTCTTAACCTCCGCTACACCTTACATAACTACTTGGGAAACTTTTAAAAGTATTTTTTTCCTTCTGTTTTTCTGTTTTTCTTTTTATATTTTAAATACTAGATCTTGCTGTGTTTCTAAGGCTCCTATGTTCACATAGTCCTCCTGCCTGAGCCTCCCAAGTGGCTGAGGTTACAAGCATGTGTTACTATGTCCAGCTAAAAATCTTAATGCCTAGGCTTCACCTCAGACCATTTAAATCAGAATTTGGGGGGGGGCAGGAATAAGGGCTTTTTAAAAGTTTCACAGCAATTCTAATATTCTATCAAGACTGAAGCCTGTTGGTATAGAGATAGGGTAATGGAGCCGTGTGTGAATGAATAATTTGAAATAGATTTTTCAGGCTCAACAGATAGGAGTTGCTGATGGATAAACTTCAGTGGGAAGTGGTGAAGAAAAAGGACTGTCACCACTTTTTTTTGGTTTTGGGGCTTATATAAATGAGTTGATAGTGTCATTTGGCAAGATTGGAAAGACTAGGTTTTGAGAAAGAAAATCAAGAGTTTTGTTTGAATTATGTTGCATTTTAGACGACAGTACGTCATTCAAATTGAGAAGTCAAGTTAGGAGTTATGGTTGAACCTAGAGCTGAGAGAATAATTTTCTGTCAGAGATGAAAATGTGAGTTGATGGCATAAACATGATACTTAAAGTTAAGAAGTCATTAAGTTCATACTGGGACAGTATAAAGAGAACGAACCCTAGATTGAGTCTTGAGGCACTCCCGAGGAGGATTAATAGGAAGAAAGAACCTGCAAATGAGACTGTAAAGCAGTCAGTGAGGTAGAATATTGTGTTCCTGTCTTGAGGGTGTGGCTAACTGGATTGAAAATGAAAGCTGTCAAGTACAATGAGATCAGAAAAATAATTGAATTTTCAAAAATGGATACTATTGGTGATCTTGATAATTTTAGTGGAGTCATGGAAGTCAGATTAGAGTGAACTGAGAAGAATGGTAGAGAAAACATTTAAAGGAAAGAATAAATGGGAGATGAGGAAAGTATATATAGCCAATTCTTTCTGAGTATTTTTTTGTTTTTGTTTTTGTTTTTTGCTATGAATATAGCAGAAAAATGGAGCTATTGGGAAGAGGAGAAGGTAGTATCAAGAACAAATGGGTTATTTTTGTCATGTTTGTTTTTTAAGTTATTGATGAGACTTATCCAATAGAGAAAAGAATAGGAAGAGTGAAGTCCTTGATAAGGTGCGAGAAGATAAGATCCTTAGCACAAATGGGGTGACTTTGAAGGGAACAGGAATACCTCTTCCATTTTAGAAAAGATGTGTATAAGTATAGATAGATTTTAGGAGGAAGTAGTAGGAAGGATGATGGATCCTAAGGGGCCCGAGTCTTTGCATGAGCAAATAGACAAGAAAAATATGAGGAAAAATTTAGTAGGCCATTCTTTTGACCATATATGATTCTGCCATGATGTGGTAGATCACTGCTTTTAACTCATTTTCCCCTCTCTTCCTTACTGGATTTCAGATGTGCTCTGTTTTGGAGGAGATATCCTAAATATTACAGGTATTTTTTGGTTTTTCTGAATATTTAAATAACTAGACTAAGAAAAACTATATTTAGGTGCAATTTGGCATATATGTTTATTCAGCATTATTTGTTTATTCAATAGGTGGTACTGGCCACTGGGGGATATAAAAATAAGGAAGACCCAGTCTTTGCCTCAAATCTAATAGAAAAGCTTTGTCCAAATTAGGCTCATACATGCTCTAATCTTATTTAGATGAACTGACAAGAAGTAAATGCCTGTAAAGCATTCTTGAGAAAACCAATGACAAACATGGTCATAAATAGCAGAAGCTAAGCATGAGGGAGGGAGAAGTCAAGAATTTCCTATCTGGAGAACTATTACAATTATTAGCGGCTATATACCCCAGAGTTGGCCTCTTTTAAGGCCTCGTTTGTTTAAATTTAATAAAACCAACTCTAAAATTAGACTTGAACATGAACCTACGTTTTGTGAAATTTTTGCTAGTACTCCTACTCCTTCTCTTCTATTAGTGTACTAGGAGAGGAAAGACTTCCAAAAATATGCTTAGGAACATGTCAGCTTCTACCTGGTCATGTATTTATGTACTAAATGGTTCTGAGGATCAGAAAATGATTTTAAGTAGCACAAGTGTATATAGAAATGAAACCCTGCCTCACACTTTGCCTGATTTGGATCAACTGGATTAAGTTGATCTTCTGCATTATAGTGGACTTTTCCGTAGACCAAACAAGTCTAAATATTTGGCACCTATCAAAACTGGCCTGTTTTATGTCTCTACAGGGAATGTGCTCCTGGCACTCTGGACAGTGGAACAAAAACAATTGAGTGACATCATTACCCTGGTGGCAAGATGCAGTCTAGAGATACAGGAGAAATTTGGAATTTACCATACCAGAGAAGGCCAGGACTTACAGCTAAAGATAGGTAGTAGCTCCTAAAAAGTGATCCCATTGGGGGGAAATATATTTCCAAAGATAAATGACAAACTGGGGAGGGAAATATTTGCAACTCATAATAGACAAAGGATGAATTGCTGTAATATAGAAAGAGCACCTAGAAATTAAGAAAAAAAATTCTAAGAGGGAAAATTGACAAAGGTCATGAATAAATAATGTATAGACAAAGAAAAATACATGTCTTTTAACATGTAGAAAAGATGGTCAACTTCATTCATAATTAGAAAAATGCCAGTTGAAAGCAAACTCAGATACTTATCTATAGATAGGCAGAAATTCAGATACTGAACATTATACTCTTTGGTGAGTCTATGAGAGATGAGCCTTCTCATACTGGGAGAGTGAACAATGGTGTGACTTATATTAATTCCACCTGCGTACCATCTATAAAAATGCAGCTATTCTTTAACCCAGCAATCCCACCTCTGGACATTTATTCTGTAAGTTTGCCTGCACATGTCTAAAATGGCATATGTACAAGGTTATTGATTACAATATGGTTTGTAATGAAAGACTGAAAACAATCCATTGATAGGAGACTGGTTAAATAAATATCTACTCTGTGATATTCTCTGCAACTTTAAAAAAAAAATAAGGTATTCTGATATGTGGTAATGTTTCCAAAATATAGCTAAGCAAAAAATGTAAGATGCAAAACACTGTGTTTAGTATGCTACCTTTAGGTGTGTAAGGAGGGAAAATGATTTTTCTTATTTTTTATATTTGTATAAAGAAATGCTGGAAAGATATACACAAAACTAATAATAATTACTGGTAAATGGGTACTGGGTGGAAACAATGCTTTTTAATAATGTATTCTTTGTATAGTTTAGCTTTTGAACTATATTATTGTTTGACATAATCAAAAATATAATGCAAAATAATAAAAATTTAAATCTTTACACAGAGGCCAAAGTTTTGCCAATGGCAAAGTCAGGATTAGAAGGGAAGCTTATTAGACAGTTTCTTCACAGGGCTCCAGAATCCTTAAGAGGTTTCTGAATTACAGGCAAAAGTTGACTCCAGCTGTTTTTGTCTTGAGTAGTAGAGAAGAATCTTATTCTGTTTTACATGACCTCTCTTCTGACTTCCTTTTTGGTTCTTTGGTTTTTGTTGTATTGAGGATTATTGATACTGTACATAGACATATACTTTGAAACCATTGCCACAATAAAGAGAATGAACTTATCTATCACAAAAGTTCTCCTTGTGTTCCTTTGCACACTCTTCGTCCCACTATTCTCCCTCCCTCATCCCCATGTAACCACTGATCTCCTTTCTGTCACTAGATATTGTTTTGCATTTCTGAAGAGTATTATATTACTGGAATCATACAGTATGTATTTTTTGGCTACTTTCATTCAGTATAATTGCTTTGAGGTTCATCTATTTTGTATATGTCAATAGTTCACTTCTTTTTATTGCTGAGTAGTATTCTGTTACATAGCTATACAGTACCTGGCTATAAATGAGTTTATCCACTCATTGACTGGCACTCAGGCTGTGCCAGTTTTGGCTACAAATAAAGCTGTTTTGAACATTTATATACAATTCTTTGTATGGTTATGTTTTTTCATTTATTTTCCCCCTAGTAGTAGAAGGGACAGGATAGGTCATGTGGTGTATTTACTAATTGAAAAATTGTCCATGTGTTTGCCAAAGTGGTTATACCAATTTACGTTCCCAGCAGCAGTGGACTTTCTCCATGTTCTTGTTTTGTTTTTGTTTTTGTGGAGACAGTCTCACTCTATCGCCCTCGGTAGAGTGCTGTAGAGTCACAGCTCACAGCAACCTCCAGCTCTTGGGTTTAGGCAATTCTCTTGACTCAGCCTCCCAAGTAGCTGGGACTACAGGCGCCTGCCACAAAGCCCGGCTATTTTTTGATGCAGTTTGGCCGGGGCGGGGTTTGAACCCGACACCCTCAGTATATGGGGCCGGCACCCTACTCGCTGAGCCACAGGCGCTGCCCATTCTCCATGTTCTTGTTAACATCTGTTATTACCTGTTTGAAGAACTTCTTTAATGCGTTAATGCTGAAAAGTCTTTATTTCATGCCTGTTTTTACAAGGTATTTTCACTAAATAGAGAGTTCCAGGTTGAGTTTTTTTTTTCCTCTTATATAAAAGTTGTTTCACTGTCTTCTATCATGCAATGTTTTCAACAAAAAATTTGCATTCATCTTTGTCTTTTTCTCTTGTGTATGATGTCTTGCCCCCCACCCCTCTGGCCATTTTTAAGTTTCTTTGGTTTTAGGTAATATGATTATGATAGGGTTTTTATATGGTTTTCTTCATTTGTCTTGTGCATGGAGTTCATGAACTTCCTGGGTTTTAGGGGTTTTTTTTCAGATTTGGGAAATGTTCTATCATTATTTCTTCAAGTAATTTTTTTCTGTCCCCCCTTCTCTAATTACTCACATATTTGGCTGCTTGCAATTGTCCCAAACTTGGTGATACTGTGTTCATTGTTTTTCTATCTTTTCTCCCTGTTTTGAATAATTTTTATTGCCATGTCTTCAAGTTTACAAACCTTTTCTTTTTCAGTGTCAAATTTACCTTTGATCCTATGTAGTGTACTTTTAAGCTCAGGCATGGTAGTTTCTATCCTTGTAAGTTTGATTTGGGTCTTTTAAAAATATCTTCCATGTCCCTACTTATTTTTTCTAGGTTTTTTAATTTATGGAATATTGTTATAATAGCACTTGTAATGTTCTTGTATATTAATTCTGTATCATTCTGCATCCAGCTCAATTGATTTTTTTTCTCCTCATGAGTCTTAACTTTCTTTCTTTGAATGCTACTGGTTTTTTATGGGTGCTAGACATTATGACATTTACTTTGTTGGATGCTGGATTTTTTATATTTCTATAAGTATTCTAGAGCTTAATTCTAAGATGTGATTAACCTAATCCTTTCAGGAATTGCTTTTAAACTTTGTTGGGTAGGACCAGAGCCATTTTTCATCTAGGGCTATCTTTGTTTCATTCCTGAGGCAAACCTTTTCTGAGTACAGTCAATCCCCAGGTTACAAACAAGTTAGGTTTTGCAGGTTTGTTCTTTTTTTTTTTTTTTTTTTTTTTAAGAGACAGACTCTCACTTTGTCACCCTTGGTAGAGTGCCATGGCGTCACAGCTCACAGTAACCTCCAGCTCTTGGGCTTAGGTGATTTTCTTTTCTCAGCCTCCCACGTAGCTGGGACTACAGGCCCCTGCCACAGCGCCCGGCTATTTTTTTGTTGCAGTTTGGCCGGGGCCAAGTTTGAACCCACCCACTCGGTATGTGGGACCAGCGCCCTACTCACTGAGGCACAGGCGCCGCCCGGCGATTTGTTCTTAAGTTGAATTGTATGCAAGTTGGAACAGGTACATTTACTTATTACCTGTAATAGCCTCTGTTCGTACATGTGGGTCATATGTCAGATGTTTGTAACTCAGTGACTTATTCTAATAGCCTTTATTCCTAAGTGTGAGTTGTAGGTAAGTCAGATATTTATAACTCAGAGACTGCCTATTCTATACCTGATATCTTATGATTTAAGTTTGACAGTTTGACTAGTAGAAACAAGTACTTCTCCCAGCCCTATGTGATATCAAAGATTATTCCTTTGAATCTTTTCTTTTTTTTTTTTTTTTTTTTAATTTTTTTTTTTTTTTTTGAGACAGAGCCTCAAGCTGTCACCTTGGATAGAGTGCTGTGGCATCACAGCTCACAGCAACCTCCAATTCCTGGGCTCAAGCGAGTCTCCTGCCTCTGCCTCCCAAGTAGCTGGGACTACAG